>JZKD02S1919983.1:21096-33146 GCA_000966675.3 Picea glauca | reverse complement strand
CTTTGGTGAAACATTTAATAAGGGTAATAAAATCATTTCAATCTTAAAAACCCTTAATCACTAAGTATTTGATAACCTTGGTTTAAATCGATATATCTTGTGGTTTAATACTTGCAAAGCTAATCTCTAAATTTCTTAATACAAGTAGTACTTTGTGGTTAATTAAGTGTCATAATCATTGTGAAACACTTGTGCTTGAACTTTTAGATCTTTTAAGTTTCCTTTGATTTGTGAATGTTGATGTTGCCATTGACGAGTAGTCCAATAGAGTAAGTGCTATTGGGGCATGCTTAGGCCTAATGTGTTGATGATGCTTATGCCTTGATCTTCTTTAAATCCTGCACATTAAAATAACGTGATTAGCTTGTTGTATTGCATCATTGTATATCTAACATTCTTTATTGTAAGTATTGGTATATTTATTCTTTTGTAAGTAACCTGTAATTCTATTGTAATGAAACACCCTTTAACTGTAGTTAATCCCTTGCCCAACCTTAGGCACTAGTCTTAGTTGACTTAGGGAAAGGCTTGCTTCACATACTAACCCTTGCATCTTGCATTGCTGCCTTAGCATCATAGGTTAGATTCCCCCAAACCTTAACTAATTAAAAATAACTCCTAGAACTTAAAATCTAAATCTTATCTAGAAACTAGGGTCTACCCCCCTTGGCTTCCCTAGGAGTAAGCCTAGATGAAAGAGGTTCTAGTCAAAGTGACAACGTGGGTTGTGAACCTAGGCATTGTGCCTCCAAGGACACACTAAGTGAGCCGGACTTAGCTCATGTTTGCAAGTGTGTATAAGGACGACAACACACCTGTTTACGAGGTTTTGCCTCCTCCTTCGGCTATGCCCTTGCCGGTATCTGAGGTTTCTTCGGCTGCTGCTCTAGCTCATGAATGGTCTCAGTCTCTGAATCACTGTCTATCGGTGACTCAATATCCTCATCCTCCTCCTCGCTGCCCGATTCCACTTCAATGTAGTGGATCTGGCCCTTTCCCATGCATCTATGCCCTGGGACCCACGGGTTTCTACACGAGAAGCAAAGCTTCTTCCTCATCAATTCCTATCTCGTATCATCATCTAACTTGGGCTTGCCCTTTCATTCCCTCTGTGGATTCTTTTGATCCCTGTCTCTTTATGGTACAAAGGGTTTGGTAAATGGTTTAATTTTTGGCACGGAGTCCGCCAAGTCTCTAGTGCGTCTGATGGCATCCTGCAAGGTATGAGGCCGGTAGGCTTTCACCCATCCTCTCAAGGGTTTTGTGAGCCCTTCTGTGAATAACATGACCAATCGGGGCTCGGATATGTCTGTCACTGCCACTGCCACTGCTACCCTCTGAAACTCTAAGATGAATTCCTCTCCTGTGCCAGTTTGTCTCAACTGGGCTAGATCTCTTAAATGGATCTCTGGATCCCTCCTGTCAAATTTGTCCATGCGTCTCTCTGTGAACTCTCGGTAGGAGGTGATACGACTGTGGCTCAATGTCACCAATCCATGATACCACCACTCTTGTGCTTCACCCTCTAAGTGTAAGGTGGCGAAACTGATGGCCTCTGTCTCTGTCATCTGGTTGAGCTTGTAGTAGGTGTCAAGCTTCTGTACCCAAGCTCTGGCGGTGCATTTGGATGATCCGTCAAAAGAAGGTATAGTGAGTTTACCAACTTTTCGGATGAAGTCAATGTTATGCCCCTGTTGTTGCTGTGGCTGCGGCCCTCCTCTCTATGGCTCTCTGGGGCGGTTCCTGAGTCTGAGCCCACAATACTCGATTAGGGTCATATCATGATGGAAGTCACGGCCCAATGCTGCATACTCTCTCCGATACTCTACAATGTCCTCTGCATGAGTGGGCGGTCTCTGTGCCATTGGTGTCTGTGCTGCTACCTGGGGTGCCCTCTGGAAAGTGGGAAACAATGGATGTGGAATCCTACTCATAGGGGTGTATGTGCGAGTGGGTGACTGGGGTCTACTGCCTGCTCCTGAGTTCCCCTCTGCTGCATGTGGGGCTTGTGTGCCCTGGATGTCTGCCATAGCCAATGTATTAGCTACTTGAGCCAAGGATTGTGACATGGTTCGTTGACTAGCTAACATATCACTGATAACCTGCATGAAGGCTGCATTTGGATCCATGGGGGCCTTACCACTGCCCTCTGGTCGCTCATATCTGTCACCTAGCCTCCTCTCTGCTTCGCGCTCGGCCTCGCGCTCTGCTCTTCTCTCTGCTTCTCTGTGTGCCTCTTCCTCTTCCTCTGAACTGGGAGGGAAAGGAGGAAAGTTAGGCCTAGACCTTCTTTCCTTACGCCTGCTGTAAGTGACATATTCGTCACCTACGTGCTCACGACCATCTGGTTCTTCTGCTGTACTCATTGTCTTTAGTCACAGGCTGGCAGGACTAAAGCTCTGATACCACTGAAATATCCTTGATCTCGCTGATCAATATATTTGCTACTGATCTAATGTTTTGTCTTGCAGATCTGATACACTGGGGGTTTCTGGATGCGTTTCAGTTGTATGTTTGAGATCTTGATGGTTATTGCATGTGCATGCTACGTATTTATGGTTTAAACAACATATAAAGGATGCATGCGGAAGTAAAGAACATCAACTGCTCAATAACATGTATTATACRACTCAAGCATGGAAATACAATAGCATACTGRAAATATAGAATATAATCGTCAGCTAGATCTCATGGATCGTCACTGGAATACAAGCAAATAGCATTAAAATACCCGTGATCAGAAGATGATAGCAGATTTGATGCATGCATGGATAGATCGGCAAGAATATGCGATTCCGGAGAAGTACGGTAACCGCTACCAGCTAGAAAACTCGTTCGGAAGAATAGACCGTCGGAATGCGCTGGAAACTGCTCCAATAGAAGCGCCCTGGCCTCTAGACTGAAATGGATGAGTGCTGGATCTCGGATCTGGTCTCTGAGGCACTGGATCTGGACCCCTGGGGGTTTGCGCACCTCTTGGGACACTGGATGCGCCTCAAAGGATTCCACCAACAGAATTAGCTGCTATAGGGTTCAAAACGATCATCTCGCCAAATGCGGAACTGGGTCGGAAGGGTTTTCCCCGGATCTACTTTGATACTCTGCATGCAACCCCAAATGTCTGTCCGAAAGAGCTGCGCCCTAAATGGCTGGATGGTGCGCTCTGAATGATTCCACTGTCGGAATCTGATGGGAAGTAGCTCAATCTAAGCGCCCTCGCTGGATCTCAACTAGGTTGGAAGGAAAATGTAATCAGAGCTTTGTCCTCGTGCAACTCCACAAACCCTCAATCTGACTTGCGCCCTCACTGGTTGAGCTGCGCCCATTGTAATTGGGTGCTCTTGAATGTCACAGTGAAATACTTGGCTTGTATCTCCGATGGGCTAGGGTGTGTCTCTCAACACCGAAACCGATCAATGGTGGTGGTTTCCTCCAGAAATCCACAAAATAGTAAAGTCGAATCCTCTCCTCCTCTAGGAACTCTCAACATCNTCTTTGTCATCTGGTTGAGCTTGTAGTAGGTGTCAAGCTTCTGTACCCAAGCTCTGGCGGTGCATTTGGATGATCCGTCGAAAGAAGGTATAGTGAGTTTACCAACTTTTCGGATGAAGTCAATGTTATGCCCCTGTTGTTGCTGTGGCTGCGACCCTCCTCTCTATGGCTCTCTGGGGCGGTTCCTGAGTCTGAGCCCACAATACTCGATTAGGGTCATATCCTGATGGAAGTCACGGCCCAATGTTGCATACTCTCTCCGATACTCTACAATGTCCTTTGCATGAGTGGGCGGTCTCTGTGCCATTGGTGTCTGTGCTGCTACCTGGGGTGCCCTCTGGAAAGTGGGAAACAACGGATGCGGAATCCTACTCACAGGGGTGTATGTGCGAGTGGGTGACTGGGGTCTACTGCCTGCTCCTGAGTTCCCCTCTGATGCATGTGGGGCTTGTGTGCCCTGGATGTCTGCCATAGCCAATCTATTAGCTACTTGAGCCAAGGACTGTGACATGGTTCGTTTTGCTAGCTAACATATCACTGATAACCTGCATGAAGGCTGCATTTGGATCCATGGGGGCCTTACCACTGCCCTCTGGTCTCTCATATCTGTCACCTAGCCTCCTCTCTGCTTCGCGCTCGGCCTCGCGCTCTGCTCTTCTCTCTGCTTCTCTGTGTGCCTCTTCCTCTGAACTGGGAGGGAAAGGAGGAAAGTTAGGCCTAGACCTTCTTTCCTTGCGCCTGCTGTAAGTGACATATTCGTCACCTACGTGCTCACGACCATCTGGTTCTTCTGCTGTACTCATTGTCTTTAGTCACAGGCTGGCAGGACTAAAGCTCTAATACCACTGAAATATCCTTGATCCCGCTGATCAATATATTTGCTACTGATCTAATGTTTTGTCTTGCAGATCTGATACACTGGGGGTTTCTAGATGCGTTTCAGTTGTATGTTTGAGATCTTGATGGTTATTGCATGTGCATGCTACGTATTTATGGTTTAAACAACATATAAAGGATGCATGCGGAAGTAAAGAACATCAACTGCTCAATAACATGTATTATACAACTCAAGCATGGAAATACAATAGCATACTGAAAATATAGAATATAATCGTCAGCTAGATCTCATGGATCGTCACTGGAATACAAGCAAATAGCATTAAAATACCCGTGATCAGAAGATGATAGCAGATTTGATGCATGCATGGATAGATCGGCAAGAATATGCGATTCCGGAGATGTACGGTAACCGCTACCAGCTAGAAAACTCGTTCGGAAGAATAGACCGTCGGAATGCGCTGGAAACTGCTCCAATAGAAGTGCCCTGGCCTCTAGACTGAAATGGATGAGTGCTGGATCTCGGATCTGGTCTCTGAGGCACTGGATCTGGACCCCTGGGGGTTTGCGCACCTCCTGGGACACTGGATGCGCCTCAAAGGATTCCACCAACAGAATTAGCTGCTATAGGGTTCAAAACGATCATCTCGCCAAATGCGGAACTGGGTCGGAAGGTTTTCCCCGGATCTACTTTGATACTCTGCATGCAACCCCAAATGTCTGTCCGAAAGAGCTGCGCCCTAAATGGCTGGATGGTGCACTCTGAATGATTCCACCGTCGGAATCTGATGGGAAGTAGCTCAATCTAAGCGCCCTCGTTGGATCTCAACTGGGTCGGAAGGAAAATGTAATCAGAGCTCTGTCCTCATGCAGCTCCACAAACCCTCAATCTGACTTGCGCCCTCACTGGTTGAGCTGCGCCCATTGTAACTGGATGCTCTTGAATGTCACAGTGAAATACCTGGCTTGTATCTCCGATGGGCTAGGGTGTATCTCTCAACACCGAAACCGATCAATGGTGGTGGTTTCCTCCAGAAATCCACAAAATAGTAAAGTCGAATCCTCTCCTCCTCTAGGAACTCTCAACATCAAATCATAACAATGCATNGAACTTTGTAGCAAACTCGTTCATCTGATTTTTTGTAGAGTTTGCTACTTGCTTCTGCTACTACTTCCCTTTACTCTTCTTCTTATTTAGACACTGTGATGCATAATGACCGTGCTTAGGACAAATGAAGCACTTAATTTTACTCAAGTCCTTTCTTGGTTGTGAGACTAACTCCTCACTCTTACCCTTACCCTTTTTGGGTTCTTTACCTTTGCCCTTATTTGTCTGACCAAATAGGGCTAGGTTCTCGTCAACACCCTTGCTAGCCTTTGATTCCATCCGAGTCTCCTCCTGGATACAGTCAATCCATAGCATTTCAAAGTTAGGAAGGTTCTCATGAGCACATATACCTTTGACAAATGGTTCCCACGAAGTTGGGAATCCATTTAGTGCCATGTTCACTAGCTCTACATTTGCAACCTTCTCCCCAACTGTTGCAAGTTGATCACGAATCTGCGTGACCTTCATAAGGTAACTAGTGATCGAATCTGATCTCGTCATCTCTATGGATTTGAGTTTGTTTCGCAATATCATCTTTCTGTTTTTGTTCTCACTTTTGTAGAGGCTTACCAAGGCATCGAACATTTCATTTGCCGTCTTCTTCTCAGATATGTGAGGGATCAAATGATCCTTTATAGTGTCCATATCATCCGCTTGGCCCTCAGTTCCTTCTTCTTGTGAGTTGCCAATTGCCGTGGATTTATAACATCCTTGACAATATCTCAAAGATCATTCTCTTCCAATAAGAGTGCAACCCTCACTTTCCATGATAGGAAATTTGAGGTGCCATCCAGTCTGTCCTCGAATCTGAGGTTAGTTGAGGCCATCTTTGCGATCTAATGCACATCACCCAAATCTTAAAATTAGTCCTTTAAAAAAGGAAATATTGAAACCCTCTAATTGTTGGTCCTTCTTTCCGGTAGTTGATTTACTGATGTAAATCCTTGATAATCTCAATAAGAGAGTAAGCTATTAGACCATGTAAATTTTTCAACCTAGGTGATTGCTGTCTTAATGTTCTCTCATTAAATAACTCAAAACAAAAATTATTTAACAATAGAAAATTAAATTTCTGAACATTGCATCAATCACACAACAGTTGAAAAATGAACAGAAGAAGAAATAAAACACATACACAGGGATTTTTTCTTCAAATCAACTTTTCATTCCTTTGATCAAAGCTTACAAGGTGACCTCTATAGCCTGCTTTAAACCAGCAGTTGTACGGTCAATAAAATCACCACAAACAGTAGTGTACGGCCATATCTGAGGGTGTATGACTTGTGCATGAGGAAAGGACTGCTACAACAGTGGTATGGACTACACTGCTTGATGTACTTGCTAGTCTCTTTAGCAATCTGCTCCTCTTCTTCTCCTTGAATGCACTCGGTCCTTTTCCGGCTCTCTTGCTGTCTTCTCATGTGTGTAATAGGCCTCTCCTATCTTATCCTATTTATACTTTGAGAGAAGATAACTAATCTCCTCAATCCTAGCTGCCACCTATCTCAATCATGAGATGCATGGCTAAGATTAAATCCTAATCTAAGTCACTAATGTTCTAGAACTTTTAAAACATTTCATTTAGATTCCTAAAACTAATTGATTTCAAAACATAATACTTTCACTTTTTTCTAAGTGAAATTATAAGATAGAATTAGTGATCACTTTTCCAAGGTGGTCACTAAAGAAATGTCTCAAACCACTTCTTGCATGTTCACACTGAACCCGTGCAAGAAGTTCTTGCTCGAGCTACATTTCTCAACACTACGTATGTAAACTAATACTCCCTCTTTGTGAGGAAAATGTTCTCCACCACACTAAGCCACTCCCTGAATATCTTGAACTTCCCCTTTTCCAGGGGCTTAGTCAAGATATTTGAAACTTGTTGATCTGTAGGAATGCACTGAAGAACCACTGCTCCCTTCTGAACTCTGTCTTTGATGAAGTGACACCTGATCTCAATATGCTTGGACCGATCATGAAATATTAGATTCTTAGAGAATTCAAAACAAATCTAATTGTCGTGGCAAATCACAGTAGTGTCCAAAGTCTGATTTGTCAACTCTACTGATAACTCACAAAGCCAAATGGCTTCACAACTAGCAGAGCTCACTGCTATATACTTTGCCTTTGCTGAAGTAAGTACCATGGAAGTTTGCTTCTTACTGAACTAGGAAACCATGCGTAAACCCAAACTGAAGCAATACCACAAAGTGCTCCTCGTGTCACTAGCACTACTTGCCCAATTGGAATCTGTAAACCCATGCAGCACCAACTCTCCATCACCAACATACCTTAGGCCAAAATGCATTGTGCTCTTCAAGTATCGGACCACATGTTTTGTAATGACCTAATGAGCCTGTCTGGGCACCACCATATAATGACTCAAGGTGTTTATTGCAAAACAAATGTCAGACCTAGTATTTACTAGATACATGAAGGAACCTATCAACTTCCTATACACGGATGAATCAGAATTTGAATCAACAAATGACTTCAGATTTGCTACCATAGGAGAAGCCATGGGCTTACAGTCCATCATCTGAATTATCTTTAGAATCTCGACTACATACTTAACTTGTTCAAGGAAAAACCTCACTTGGACTTTGGCACACCTCTAGAATAAAAAAGTAGTGCATCAAGTCGATGTCCTTCATGTCAAATTCTCTCGCGAACTCTGCCTTGCACCATGCTACGAGTTTCTTTGAACTTCTTGTACATATCTAATTGTCTACATACAAGACTAAAACTAGTAGATTAGAATCATTAACCAAATAGTAAAGATTGGAATTTGCATTTGTCTTAGTGAAACCGAAACTTGAACGATACTTATTGATCCTAGAGTACCATGCATGTGGTGCTTGCTTCAATCCATAAAGGGCCTTCAACATGCAAACATGGGTCTCACGCCCATGCACCTCAAAGCCTCTTGGCTGATTTATGTACACCTCCTCCCCAATCAAACAATTAAGAAATGTTGTCTTCACATCCATTTGATATAAATTCCAAAGAAAGATTGATGCTAAGGACATAATGAATCTGATGGAGGTATACTTGGCAACAGGAGCAAAAGTCCCCTCATAGTCAACTCTGTCTTTCTAGGAGAACCCTCTAGCCACAAATTGAGCTTTTAATTTTTCTATGTTGCCATCTATTACATGCTTAACCTTGTACAACCACCTAGAGTTAATCACTGACTTCCCCTTTGGTCTAGGCACAATATCCCACATGCCATTCTTCATGATGGAGTTGTACTCCTCCACCATGGCATCCTGCTGAACTTGATGATCTTCTGCCTCCTCAAAACTAGAAGGTTTTGCATCAATGATGGAATACACTAGTGCAACATAATTTGGAAATTTCTTGGGAGGATGACTTACCCAAAATGAACTCTTAGGAGCTCCAACTTGCTTCTATGCCTCCTGTAATGTTTGGGTGAGCCACCTATGCTTTTTGGATGATTTGGAAGGTAAAGAGACATCTCTTGCACCTCCGGAAGCTTGCTGATCTGAATCTGATTTTGCTGAAATATGCAGAGCAGCGTTTGGGGCAGCAAGCTTCTCTACCTCCTCAGTCACTGCTGGAGGTTCTTGAGATTTGAAGGACCATGCATTCTTGTCAAACTTGACATGTCTGCTCACAAGTACCTTTTGATGAGATGAAATGTAGACTTTGTACGCTTTCGAGGTCTCGTTGTAACCCACAAAGATATCCTTCAAACTAAAAGGTTCCAACTTGGTTCTTTTCTCATTAGGAATATGAATGTAAATAGCACAACTCTCGAAGATGTGCTACTTTAGACTTCTCACCTGTGAATGCCTCCTTTGGTGTCTTTTCCTTCAAAACTTTGTGAGGACACCTATTCAGAATATAGATAGCTGTGAGACATGCTTTTGCCCAGAGACACATGGCTAGATCTAGATCATGGATCATAGATTTTTCCGTCTCTATGATGGACCTGTTCTTCCTCTTTGCAACTTCTTCTGTTGAGGGTTGTAGGGAACTGTCAGCTCCTTCTTGATTCCTGCTTTCTTGCAGAAAGTGTCAAACTCCTTGGAGGTATACTACCCTCCATTGTCGTGCCTTAATAACTTAATCTTCTCTCCTATTTGATTTTCTACAAGAGGCTTGTCTTCATGGAGTAAATCCAGGACTTCCTAGAGGAATCATCAACAAAACACATAAAAAATGTTACTTGATAAGGAAGCTATAGACATAGGTCCACATACGTCTGAGTGGATTAGGGTAAGAGTCTCTCTTGACTTATGCTCACTACTAGGAAAAGTAGCATTCACATGCTTGCTGAGTGCACAACCCTTGCACACTCCTTTCTTCTCAACCTTGAAGTTTGACAATCCTTGCATCACGTCCTTCAAGATCAACAGCGCTTCATAGTGCAAGTGACCTAGGCTCTTCTGCCAAAGCTCATGCAAGTTGTCACTGTCATGCATTAGGGCTCTCATAGGATCCCCCTCCACCCTGTACAGAACATCCTCTTGAATATCTCTGACCAAAACTTGACTAGGATTCGAGCATCTCATTCGAATGAGGACTTGTTCATCATCAAACTCAGCCATATACCATAGGCCTGTCTTCATTGAAACTGAAAGGAGATTTTAGTTAAGCTAGGTACATACAAAACATTTGTAAGCTCAAGGATATCACCTAATGGCATCTAAAATGAGATGGATCCCACTCCCGCTACTGGCATCATCACTAAGTTCCACTTGCATGCTTGCCTTGTGCTCCTGAAGTTTGCTGAAGGCCTTCTTGTAAGAGGTCATATGTTTGGAGGCTCCACTGTCTACATACTAGCTGACACTAGACACAATGTTAGATGACAGGCATGAGACAATGGAGAAGTGTGTCTCAAGCTTGGATGAGCAATGGAGAAGTGTGTCTCAAGCTTGCATGAAAGCTCATCCACTCTAGCTGATGCTTCTGCACTCGTTGCAAATTGCTTCCCCTTCCCCTTCTTTTCATGACACTGAGAGGCATAGTGCCCAAACTTCTGACACTTGAAACACTTGATGTGACTCAAGTTCTTCTTTCCTTGGTTAGAGGAACCTGAATCCTCTTTCTTCCCTTTCTGATTCTTCTCGGGTCCTCTTTTCTCCCTGCCCTTCTTCATCTTGTTGATGAGGGCAAGATTTTGTTCCTCCTCTATCCTTGCAACACTCGCCAGTCTTGTCTCCTCTTGGATGAAGTCCTCCCATAACTTCTCAAAGGTGGGAAACTTTTCTCGGGCACAGACCCCATGAATGAAAGGCTGCCAAGAATAAGAGAACCCATTTAATGCTATGGGTACCAATTCTTCACCCTTGACCTGCTCTTTAATTGCTGCAAGCTGATCATGGAGTTCAATAATCTTCATCAAGTAGGTGGCTACGATATTTGTTTTGCTCATTCGTGTGGCTCTAAGCTTATTCCACACCATCATCTTCCAATTGATGTTCTCACTCTGATATAGAGTGGCTAGAGTATTAAACATGTCCTTTCTCATGGCCTTTCTAGCAATGTGAGGGATCAATGGTCCTTCACAGAGTCAAGGATGACTTGCTTTGTTTTGGCCATCTTCTTTTTGTGTTTTGCCAACAACACATGATCGGTTGGCTCTACAACCTTGTTCTCAACGAAGTCCCACAGATCATGCTCCTTCAACAGCATCTGAAATCGATACTTCTATGGGACAAAGTTAGAGGGACCTTCCAATCTGTCTTAGTATCTGAGACTGAATGTAGTCATACTGTTGCACTGGAATACCCTGCTAGGCAAAACACATTAGCAACCTATCACAAGTCCATAGTGCTTTTCTCAAACATGGGTCAGGGGCCTCTCATCCATGAAACCTCCCAACAACTCCCTCACAGGTAGCATCCTTACTATCCATACAAGGATTCTTGAAAGGTTTCAGCAACTATGCTCTGATACCATGTCAAAAATCAGATGAGCAGATTCTCTACTCTAAAACTAACCTAAAACTGTAGATTGTCAGCACTGGAAACACCATCAAATTTTCTTCTAGAAGTACTTTAAACCAACAAGCACATGCTGCTCTAAAAATAAAATAACGAATACAATTTCTTGAACTCCCAAAACATCTGATTTTTTTCTATTAATTCTGAAAATAGATGACGAACTATAGGTCAAAACTCAAACTCTCGAACCATCAAATGGTGCACCCTACTTCTCCTTTATTGACTAGGAAGAAGAGGGATACAATGAATCTGAATGCATGCACAACAGTGCCACTACTGGCAGTAAAACTCCTAACTCTAATGTGCTTGGATGCATTGATAACTGTGCCAAAAGGAAGCATGCTCTCTCCTAGAGATCTGTGCCCTTCTCTAATCTGGAAAATTTCATGCATGAGTGTCCCTCTAAACTTAAGGAACTGTGCCCTCAACTTATGTATGCATAATTAAAGCACAAAAACTAATTTAGAACTGAACTTGCTAAATTAGAAAAGCAACTAAAAATGGAAATAGATTGAAGATGGGTTCATGCATGCGCCTCCTTTCTCTCTCTCCTCCATAAATGCTAGTGCGTCCCCCATAACTTCTGTATGCACTGTAGAAAGAAGAGGTGACGTACTATTGTAAGGACCTCTGCT
>JZKD02S1919972.1:19780-46877 GCA_000966675.3 Picea glauca | reverse complement strand
GGTATTGGAACAAATCAAAGAATGCACTTGACAATTTCTTATAATAAACCAAAGAAACTCATGCAATGGAATAATTTATTAGAATAAACCAAAGAAACACATGCAATGGCATTAGTACTAATCAAAGAACACACTTGATTCTTAAAGTTGAATGTGATCAAAGAAAGCTTAAAGTTGAATGTGATAGACAAAAGAATACAAAAATAATAGGACCTCTAAAATAATAAACGCATGCAATGGTATTAGAAAAAATCAAAGAATACACTCAATTCTTAAAGTTGAATGTGATCGATCAAAGATTGAATATGATCGACTAAAAAAAGATTAAAGTTCAATGTGATCGACCAAGAAATACCAAAATAATCATTACGAAAGAATACCAAAATAATAGGAAAAATAATTTTATTAGAACAAACGAAAGAAAGCTCATGCAACTATTTGCAAAAATATTAGGGCTATGATCATGGACAAATGATTTCCATAAATTTGAGTGTGATCACGGGCAATGTGTTATGAGGAAAATCTCTCTATGGCTAGGGGAAAACCACAACAGTCAGAACGACACCCAGAAATCAACTCTAATCTCAAGTATGTTGTATAAATGAAATGCCAACAAGAGGAGGCTAGAATCCTACCTCGCCCGTGTTATCCTTCAGCCACCATCAACAAGCTAATATGCAACAGATTAATACAGAAAACAGATCAAACATTTGACACGAGGATTTAAGTGGTTCACCCAAGATTTGGTCTATGTCCACCAAGCGAAGGTATCAATTGTCTTATTATTCAGATCAAGGAGATTTATAGCAGCTTCACTCATAGATGTCTCCCTCACACTTAGCCTCTAAGGGCATAAAATGAATTTATAGAAATACACAGTTACATGAGAACTGACTATTGAATGTTCTTTCACCCATATTCTAACTTGGTCGTATTAGTTACAACCAACACTAAATTATAGGATCTAAAATCCTAATCCTGGAGGAATTTGTTGTCATCAAATTCCAAAAATCTCCACCTTGACAACAATTAACCTGATACCTTGCTCCTTCTTATGTTCATCACCTTTTCTGCAAGCCAAGAGAAGCTAAGCACCATCGTAGCTTCTCTAAAAGTATTGGTTTTGTGAACATGTCTGTGCAGTTCTCTTTTGTATGAACTTTTTCAAGAGAGACTCCACGTTCATAAACGACCTGTCTTACAAAATGGTACTTGATAGGAATATGTTTTGTTTTACTGTGGTGGGCTAGATTCTTAGCCAACTGAATAGCACTTTGACTATCACAAAGTAAATTTACTTTGTCCTGCATCCTTCCAAACTCACCAAACAAATCTTTCAACCAAATTGCCTCTTTGCAAGCATGTGAAGCAGTTATGTATTATGCTTCTGCAGTGGATAAAGAAAGAATGTTTTGTAGCTTTGACATCCAACTAATAGCTCCACCTGCAAGAGTAAATACATACCCTGAAGTCGACCTTCTCTTGTCCAAATCACATACAAAATTAGAATCAACATATCCACAGACTAATTCACAACCATTGTTATAAGTGATACAATAATCACTTGTGCCTCTCAAATACCGAAGCACCCATTTCACTGATGCCCAGTGCTCTTTACCTAGATTTTCCATATACCTGCTGACAACCCCAATTGCATGTGAAATTTATGGCCTTGTACTAACCATCACATACATTAGACTTCCTACTGCATTAGCATATGGTATACGAGACATAAATTCCTTTTCTTCTTTTGTACTAGGACATAAACTTGAAGAAAGAGTAAAATGGGAAGCCAAAGGGACTAAAACTGATTTCACATCGTTCATACCAAACCTCAAAAGTATCTTCTCAACATACTTGTGTTGTGACAACCAAAGCTTACCATTCCTCCTGTCTTTGAATATATCCATGCCCAAAATCTACCTTGTTGCTCCTAGATGTTTCATATCAAACATCCTAGGCATATGAGCCTTTAACATGTTGATCTCAGTTATGCTTTTTCTTGCTAAAATCATATCGTCAACATACAATACTAAGATAATAAATATTCCATTATTCAATTTCTGAAAGTAGACACAATGATCATACTCACTCCTTGTATAATTTTGGCTCCTCATGAAAGAGTCAAATTTATTGTACCATTGTCTGGGCAACTGCCTCAGACCATACAATGATTTCTTGAGCCTGCAAACAAATTTATTACTATGATTCTAAACAAACCCTTCAGGTTGTTCCATGTAGATATCTTCATCCAAATCTCCATGTAAGAAAGTAGTCTTAACATCTAGCTGCTCCAACTCCAAATCAAGTAATGCAACCAATGCTAACACACTTCGAATTGAAACAATCTCAACAAATGGTGAAAAAATCTCATGAAATTCAATACCTTCTTTCTGAGAATATCCTTTCGCAACCATCCTTGCCTTGTACCTTTCTACCTTATCATCAACACCCTTCTTCAGCTTGTAGACCCACTTGTAACCTATAGTTTTTCTGTTTCTTGGAAGTTCTACCAGGTCCCATGTAACATTCTTCGCTAAAGCATTCATTTCATCCTTCATTTCTTCTTTCCATTTATTATTGTTAGAACCCTTCACAGCTTCCTGATAGCACGAAGGTTCATCATCATTAGTAATTAAAGAAACTGACGAAACAATATCATCATACCTTCTTGGAGGATTTCTGACCTGCGTAGACCTCCTTAAGGAAGTTTGTGGCTCATCCACATTCTGTTGATTGTTATCATCAACCATGTCTTCCTTTGTAGGAAAATCTTCATGAACATCTTCAGAAACTTGTTCATGTTCGTATTTGAACTGGTTTCAAATTGAATCTATTGATACTTAGGTACTTCTTCCTATTTCATTTGAACATCTACATCTGATTTGATGAGAGATGATTCATCAAATATTAGATCTTTGTTAATGGTGATCTTTTGGGCAGTAGGATCCCATAACYTGTACCCCTTAATACCATCACCATATCCAACAAAGATAAGCCTTTTTTATTTTGGATCTAGTTTATAACACTGATGTTTTGGAATTAGAGCATWGGCTTCACAACCAAAAACTTTAAGATTAGAATAATTACAAGGATTACCTTTCCATACCTCTTCAGGAATATTGCACTCTAATGTTGTTGATGGTGATCGATTCACCAGATAACAAGTTGTAGTTACTGCTTATGCCCACAATTCCTGCTGCAAGTTGGTGTTACTTAGCATACTCATTTCTTTCTCTAGAAGAGTCTTGTTCATGCGTTCAACAACTCTGTTTTGCTGAGGAGTATAGGCAGTGGTTTTGTGCCTATCAATCCCAAACTCCTTGCAATAGTTCTCAAATTCCATTGATGTAAATTCACCACCATTATCAGTTCTTAAACATTTAATAGACCTATTCGTGCTCTTTTCTACCAAAGCTCTAAACTGCTTGAAAACAATAAATACATCAACCTTTCTTTTTAACATATAGATCCAAACCTTCCTAGAGAAATCATCTATAAAAGTTACAAAATATGATGATCCTCCATACAAAATAGTAGGAGATGGTCCCCAAACATCAGAATGGATATAGTCAAGGATTCCCTCACTAGTGTGTCTTCCGGTTTTAAATTTCTGCCTATTTTGTTTTCCTTAAATACAGTGGTTGCAGAAATCTAACTTTAAAGACTTTACAATAGGAAGTAACTTGCAATCAGATAAACCTTCAATCCTTGTTTGCTCATATGGCCCAACCGTTGATTCCACAATCGAATAGAATCATTTTCATTCTTAGATATTGTTGTCGCATGATCTGACTCAGTTCTTTCTTCTAACAGAAATAGCTTACCAATCTTCTTCGCTTTCATAACCAGTAGGATTCCTTTGTAGAACTTCATAACGCCACCTTGAACAATACTCTTATATCCTCTAGTGTAAAAGACTCCCAAAGAAATTAGGCTCTTCCTAAGCGCAGGTACATGTCTCACATCAGTTAGTATTTTAACAGTTCCATTAAACATCTTAATTCGAATGCTACCAATTCCCACAACTTTACACGAGATATCATTTCCCATGTAAACACTTCCATCATCTATAGAATGGTAAGTAACAAACCAGTGTCTATGAAGACACATGTGATTTGAAGCATTAGAATCTAATAACCATTGTTGATCATGACGTGAACCAATACTAATTGATAAAATTCATCAGTCATACCTGAACCTGTTATTGAACCTGTTTTAGTTGCATTCACTTCCTTCATTTCTTTTGGAGGGTCATATTTGGAGGCTTGTTGTCGCTTCCAACAATCCTTCTTCAAGTGTCCTGATTTGCCACAAAACCAACACTTAATCTTGCTCTTTATGCCCTTCGAATTTGACCAAGAGAAATCCCTTTGACCCTGTCCTCTTTCTTTAGGTCTACCTCTGACCATCATCGCCTCAGATGTAGAGGTTTCTGAATTGGTTTTCTTCCTTGTTTCCTCAGAAAATAGTGCTCCAACAATAATATCAAACTCATCGCTTTCTGTTGTGTTGAAACTAATAGAGGTAACAAAATGATCCCATGACGCGGGCAAAGAACACAATAATGTAATTGCCTTGTCTTCAAAATCGAATTTTACTCCCATGCTAGTCAACTGAACTAAGAGAGTATTAAAATTATTTAAATGATTATTTATTTTCGTACCTTCCTTCATGCGCAAATTGTACAATTTCATTTTCAGGAAGATCCTGTTCGTCAAGGATTTCGTCATATACAAGATTTCTAGCTTCGTCCACAAATCAGTTGTTGTCTTCCCACAACAATGTTGAACATAACATCATCGGCCAAACATAGATGTATGGCACTCAGTGCTCTCACATCAATCTCATCCTAGGCTTCATCTGTTATGGTCACCGGTTGCTTTGCTTTTCCCAAAATCACCTTCACCACGCCTTGTTGTACAAGCAGATCGTGCATCTTAATCTTCCAGATCTCGAAATTGTTCTTTCCATTGAACTTCTCAATTTCAAATTTAGCACTCTAAGTTTTTTCCATCTTAGATCCCATCTTGTCAATTTCCTCTCACGACATTAACATGATAAAATTTGGGGATGATCGAGAAGTTACACTCATGAGAGATAAACTATGTGATATGTTCAGTTCACATGAGTTCTCTCATGGGAACTTAGCTGCTTATTTCTGAATTAAGAACAAAGATGTAATTAATAATCCATTTCCTGAATTAAAAAAAAAAATTAGTAACTCACTCTCGAGATCAAAAAACTCGCCACAATCTTTAACACGCTTTCTTGATCGATCTCAAGTTTCAAGCTCACAATTAACAATAGGCATCCAAACGTGAAGGAAAACATCAAAATACCGGGATAAAAAGTTGACACTCCCTTCAATTAGATAGGACAACTCTGAATTACAAAATGGTGAAGAACGTAAGTCTACCCTAAAACAACACTCCCTCCATGTAGAGCCCCCAGCGTTGATATGAAAAACGACGATCCCATTTCTCTTTTCCTTTGAAATACATATATCAATTCGCAATCTTGCACCATGGATTTGTTCCTCACGAATGTCCAACGCAGCTCTGATACCACTTGTTATCCTCCAGCCACCATTAATGAGCTAATATGCAGTGGATTAATATAGAAAACAGATCAAACATTTGACACAAGGATTTACGTGGTTCACCCAAGATTTGGGCTACGTACACCAAGGGAAGGTATCGGTTGTCTTATTATTCAGATCAGGGATATTTACAACAACTTCACTCATACATTTCTCCCTCACACTTAGCCTCTATGAGCATAAAATGAATTTATAGAAATACTCAGTTACATGAGAACTGACTATTGAATGCGCTTTCACCCATATTCTAACTTGGTCGCATTAGTTACAACCAACATTGAATTATAGAATCTAAAATCCTAATCCTGGAGGAATTCGTTGTCATCAAATTCTAACAGCCCGGATGTCCGAAGAAGACCATCGTTGAGCATGCGACCCAAAGCTTTATACCTGCAACTTGTCTTCAAAAACCAAGATACACAAGCATGTGGTATTGATACATAATGTTAGCATATAAATCAACATAATTCATTAACATACATAACAAATACATCCATGGAAAGCAATATAAATATTTTCAAGATATCAATTGGACGAGAAGAGAGTATTTCTATTAATGTAATGAACAAAAAGACATAGATGGCAAACTTCTATAACGACACATATCGGAATTGAGAAACTAAGTCCCTCCAGCTGGGTCTCCACCACTTCAATCCTCCACAAAGGCAAGCTCACATGTAGGAGTCAATGAGGTTCTCCATCACAAGATAGGAAGATCTTGGGGGATGAACACAAGAAGTTCTGATTTTCAAGGACAAAGGGATGCAGACTCAATTGAGGTAAAATTTCTCCAGAATGTTTTTACTCTCTATGATGTGTTGAATTTATTCAAGGCTTGGATGTAGCTTAATTTATAGCCTCCAAATGGAATTGGAGGGTCGAGTCAGAGTGTTTCCAGTATATGGAAGGTCAAGGATCACAAATCCCATGACATGGCATGGAAACCCAACACATTTTTTATTTTTTGTGCACCAAACTCGATGTACACGGGTTGTAATGGAGCAGCTTGTGTATGTACGCGATCTATATGACTGGCAGGTAGCGCACATGTGCAAAAATGTAGATTTTTAGCTCTGGAGTGGACCAAAAAGGGGAAAATGGAGTCTACAGAGGGAAATGGAAGGCCATCAAAGCAAAATGCATGGAGTGTGGAAAAAAATTCTATAACACAATGGTATTAGAACAACACGCATGCCAAAGTATTAGGGCTATGATCATGGACAAAATATTGCCATAAAGTTTAGTGTGATCATGGGCAAGAACACCACTTATTCTTAAAGTTGAGGTATTGGAACAACATTCATTCTTAAAGTTGAGTGAAAGATTGGCATAAAATAAGTATTATCATAGGAAAATGAATGGTATTAGAACAACATTCATTTTTTAAGTTGATTGAAATATTTCCATAAAATAAGTTTAATCATGAACCAAAATTTTTTACAAAATAATAGAGTTTCCCAAATAATTTATTAGAACAAATTAAAGAAATTTCATATAATTTATTAGAACAAACCAAAGAAATCCCATGCAATGGTATTAGAACAAATCAAAGAACGTGCATTCTTAAAAGTGGATTGATTCTTAAAGTTGAGTGTATCATGAGCAAAAGACTGTCAAAATAATAGGGTTGTCATCATTGCCAATATAGTGTCATAAAATTGAGTGTGATCATGAAAAAAATATTACCATAAAGTTGAGTGTGATAAAAAAAAAGATTACCATATAATTTTCAAAATATTTTCATGAGCAAAATATTTCCAAAATAATAAGGTCTCTAATATAATTTTATTATTAGAAAAAAACAAAGAAAACTAATGTCATTTTATTAAAACAAATCAAAGAGATTCCATGTAATTTATTAGAACAAACTAAAAAAACTCGTATAATGGCATTATAACAAATCAAAAAATGCCTATACAATTTATTAGAACAAATAAAAAAAACTCATGCAATGGTATTAAAACAAATCAAAAAATGCTCATAAAAAAACCAAAAAAAGCCCATGCAATGAAGTGTGAATGTGAAAGCTCATCTAATTTATTAGAACAAACCAAAAAAAGCCCATGCAATTAATTAGAACATACCAAAAAAGTTGATGAAATGGAGTGTGAATGTGAAAGATTACCAAAATAATAAATAATAATGGGTCTAACTTTAAAATAATTTTATTATAACAAATTATATCAAACTTTTATAGATACTTACACAAAGGGTTACTCCTTTTTTATGAGTTTTTCCAAAATAATAGAACATAACTCAAATAATTTTATTGGAACAAATCAAAGAGAACTTATGCAATGGAGTGTGAATGAGTAGTAATGGAATGTGAATGAATATGAGAATATTGCATCTTTTAAAATAAAAATAAAAACAACCAAATCACATCACAAAATTTCATAGATACTTAAAAATAGAGTTAAAAAATGGGTTATTCCTTTTGTCAAAAAATAGAGTCAAACTCTAAAATAATTTTATTAGAACAAATCAAATAAATCCAATGTAATGGAGTGTGAAAGAATGGCAATGGAGTGTGAAGGAATGTACGAATACTAAGCCTTTATGAAATATTTAAAAAAAAAATCACATCATGATTTCATATATATGGAGTGTGAATGAATGTGGGATTAAAGGAAGTTCAAATCTAGAAATTATTCATAATTTCTATTATGGAAATCATTTATAATTATAAGTTTGTTGGAAAAACATGTAATTAAAAAGAAGGAATAATGACAATTCAAATCTGGAAATCACAGCAGAGGGGCTTGCTTGTGTATAGTAGTAAATTCTGAATGAAAAGATTTGCATTCATAATTGCATAAAATAAAACAAGGAGTTTTCTTCTCACTTTTGAGACTAAACAAATTTTGATGATTAATATGTCCTCATCAAATTGTTTGTGAAATGCCACAAGAGGATAAGAAAAATTGTAAAAGGAATCATCATAGGAAGAAAATATTATGTGATATTAAATTCGAATCATGTCCTTTTAAGAAGAGGACAAATTTGTAAAAGAATTTGGCAAATTTAAAAGAAGGCATTTGAAAGGTCGAGAGAATGAGAAGGTTTGGATCCACCAACATATCCCAAAAATAGAGTATGTGTACTCATAGGAAAGGGGTTTTGCTTGACATTGTAAACCATTTTGCTTGTAAATGGAGAAGCCATTATTGACCAAATTTTATTGAAGATTTCTAGTGTTGCTTTGATTAGTGTATATTGTTCTCACTATTCGTGGTGGTATGGAAAGTTGAAGGATTGGTATTTGTGTACTGTGTATTTCTCTCATGTATCTAGTTTATTTTCTTCCTATCCCGCTAACAAATGGATATGGAGTTGTAGTTGTCAATTTAAATTGTAGTTTCCCTCAGTTTGTTGTTGGTGATCTAGAAAATTATGCAATCTCTGATTTAGTTATTTATTATTGTCTATTGTTTGCATTCATTTATATTGGATTCATGTCTATTAAATTAACGTTAAATTAATCCAAACACCTATCCTAAATTTTCATATATGTTTTTAGATTAAAATTCAATAAACCAAAAATGGTAGTCGGTCCATAATACGAAAGATTTGTCATACCAAACGAAGGAAGTTTTAATTAATCCCTTTCACCAAGTGAACTTATGATGTTGATGAGGGAACATTTTCCCACATCAACTTTTTGGCACCAGAGGGAGGGTGACAAGTTGACATGTGGAGCCATTCTTTTGAAAAATACATTAATTACTCATGGCTCATATCCATAATCCAATACAAAATCATGTTTTGAGTCTTCTAGGACCATTACATGATATTTTGAATAAAGTGGTTAATCTCTTAAAAATAAAAATAAAAAATTGATGGTAAAGGGTAAACCCCTATATGTATACATGTTAATCAATGTAAGTTATATAGTCAATGGCTAAAATAATTTCAAGAATATGTTGTGTGCAAGTTATTTCCCCTCACATTCGAAGAATGGATTAAGCTTAGTATAGGATGTTAGTAGTTAAGTCCATTCATGGCTAGAATCCATTCACATAAGTTTTCTTAAATACACATTATAATTATCAAGTAGAGGCATTATTTATTGAATTAGACAATTTTCACAGAAAGAAGCATGAGTCCATCAAAGATTGTAGTATGAGATTCAAGCAGATATATCATTGGATTCAAGAAAGTGACAGGCCTTCTAAGAAAGAGATGGTTAAATCTTTCTTGGATTTTCTCACCTTTTATGAAGAAGAGGATCCACCATTAGCATGTGAGGAAGATTCATATGATCAAGAATATTTCCCACCAAATACCTTGTCCTCACATTCATGTGAGAAAAATCACTGGACTTCACCATAAATGAAATAATCACCCAAAAGATAAGGTATCACCCCCTCATAGAACTATTGATCTAGATAACACTAATATATAAAATGGTCTTGTACAAGGCCTTGATTTGGATATGCATGCCATATTAGTGGATGTGCACCAGAAAATGGATCAACCATTCAAACATGAAGCGAAGAAGATGGAATAATCTTTCATCAAGTCTCTTGTGCAAAAACAAGGAAATGCACAACAAATTTTATAAGCAATCAAGTCTTGAATGATTGTGAAGCTAAGAATAATGAGATAAGACTGACTGAAAACCTCATAAAGTAAGAGAAAAAGGAATGCATAATATTATCTATAGATACTCTTGTCATGGATACTGATAGTCTATTGAATTCCAAATACTCTCAACATAATGACCTTTTAATATGCATAAATCATAACAACAATATCCATTAAATCAACAATGATTACAGGAAGAAGTAATGAGGGTTACATATCAACCTTATCTCTTCTTATTGTAGAAAAAAATCCCCATTTCAAATATTACAGTATTAGTTTGTAACATTGATTCCAACCATCAAATCAACCCATGAAAAGTACCAAAAGAGATAAAAATCTCAACTTCGACGTGTCCTTCTTCCAGTCATCTCAATAGATGTTCAATGAATAAATTGGAGGGTATTCCCTGTCTTCTAAACATGCCTTTAACAAATGAGTACGATATCAGTTTGCAGTACTCACCTCCAAAAACTCTCCCACAAAATATTATTTCTATAGAAGGTTGTAAAATCCTCCTAAGGTGGAGCTCTCCCTCACTATTTACCTTTTAATTTAATGATATGTTTTGAATAGGTCCAAATTTCCACTTGTCATCTTTCTATTTCATGAGATCATTTTTAAAGAATGCATTATTCTTCATTTGAGGGTTTGGCCATGATAATAATGTCACGTGACATCTCCTCATGCAAAGATTTTTTCTTCAAATTTTTCAATAAAACAAGGTGTGTCCACACAGGATGAACACCTTAAGCAACTACTCACACAACCAAATCAAAGATCATTACACCAATGTTTTATGTGGTTAAAACCCTCAAATAGGGAAATATTTCATGGCCCCAACCAACACGACCACTTTAGGAAATATATTAATGGAAAAGTAAAATGTGTACATAAGAATTTCTCACAATCGATCTTCAGCAAATGACCATCCATGTTGTTTGAACTTTTAATAGAGAAAATGGACCAATTGGGTGTTAAGCCACATATCAATATAGTGATTATTATCGAGGAAAATATGAAACATCGGATCAATTTATGTCTAAAACATATTGTGACCATCGAATTACATAACTACAACTACATACTAATACATACTAAATAAACACACTTTTACATAAAGATACATTGGACCAAGTTGATCTTAACTAAATCCTAAGTGTTTAAATATCCTAACATCCCCCCTTAAGAAAAACTTGGGATAGGATTGAAGGATTTACAAAGGTGACACAATAGGAGAAAGAAGGAGGGATTAAATCCTATCACCCCTTGATGACAACTTTATGAATTCCAAACATAGATCAAAGTTTGGAAAACTTCACTTCTATAAGAGAATTAGTGAAAATGTTTGCAGATTGATCATTTGTAGGGAAAAAAATCACTTCAAGAATGCAATCTTAAAAAAGATTTATAATGAAGTGCATGTGTAGCACAATGTGTTTGTTGTGATGATGTTTGTTATCGCACAGTTTGTAGCTAGGAAGAAAGGCTATAAAGTAGAAGGCCAAACTGGCGTAACAGGAACCTATCCCACCCAATGTCACCATGATGGGGAGGTTATTTCTCTTTAGGGAGGTGAGACCCAAGGGAGATGTCCCTGGTGATCTGGGGTTTTGAAGAGGCTAAAGGATAATCAGACAATGACAAGTTTCCCCCTTCACAGATCACCACCAGAACAGATAATTCGGCTTATAGCCAACAAAGATAACCAAGTAGAATCCTTGCATGAGAATAAAGCAACAACAAACTGATACGTGCAGGCTTTGGTTAGTATTTTATATATAACAAAGACTATCTGATATTCAATATAAGAAATTTGAAAGTAAATGTTGACGAAGTCAATGTTTACAAAATGGAAATAAAAGTAATGGCACTTCACCAATAAATACTAGAACGATATGGAATTCAATGCAACAAATCAATACTTAACTCAATTATTGCCTTTAACTACCATTCAATTTCTCATAAAATGAAACGTTGTTACATTAAAGATGTAATAACCAAGGATGACGTCCACAACAAGGGTCAGTAAGTTAGTTGAGCTTAGTGTAGTTAGGGTTTGAAATTCAAGTTTTGAGAGAGTTTGTGATCAAGTTCCACTTCAACGCTGGAGGTCTTGAGATCAGTACCTTCTAGGGTAAAATGGAGTCAATTTGAAGGAGGACACAAGGGTTGAAGGAGGACAGCTAAGGACTGAAGGGAAGAGCTCTGAAGTGTTGATGTGGCAGGGCCTCAAAGACAAAACCCTATGGGAGAGAGGCTAACTCTAGTGTTGCTATGGCAAGGCCTCGTGCTCTCTCCTCCTTTCTTAGATGGAAAAAACAACTAGCATGAAAGATAAAGTAAGGACAAGAGAGTCAAATGAGGGAGAGTGTTGCTACAACAAGGCTCTATCATCAAACCCTAGAAGAAAAATGGCCCTAAGTGTAGATAACCTAGGCTTGGGACGTCTTCTCCTTCTTGAGCTCAAACAGGTACGGCTAGCAAAGGGGAAGAGGAGAAAGGAGTGTAGCTACAACCAGGCTCTCTTTTCCTCTTCAATGGCTAAAAAATTCTATATCAGGGGACATGAGACAAGAACCTACTTGTGTGCTTGTCACCTAGGATTTTAATCATCAAATTATAAACATATGCAAGAATATAAGACTACAACCATTCAGTCAAGAAGTTTGGCAGAAAAACCACTTACATATCACCATGAAATAGCATGAAAACCCTAGTTGTAACACCTTCCTTCAAGAGAAATGCCAAAATATGCCAAAAATATCTTCCTTCAACAAGTGTGCCTTCCTTAAATCAGCCAAGTACCCAAGATAGGGCGCAAATTTCAGACCTCACTAATGAGTGAGTGAGTTGTGATGATAAAATGAGGATCACAATCCTCAATATATATTGTATCAATGACCTAATTTACTTTTTATGTCATAAAAAGGCCGACAAGGCCAAAATACCAAAATCATATTGTTTTACATTAAATTGTCAAATAAAAACCCTAATTAAGCAGAAAAGAGAGTAAAATCCCCTCTAAGAGAGGCGCTAGCCCTTTCTAGGGAAAATGAAACATCCTGGAGCCAAACGTTGGCCCTCCAAGGGCTTCTCCAACATGCCACACATGCCACTACTGACCAGTCTGCCTCCAAAGACATCCAATAGGTTGGATGATGTCATGGTCATCAAAGGTGACATCACAGGCCTTCCAAGGCCAACGTCTCGGTGAAAAGGGCTCAACCCCCTAGGCTAAGCTATGTCGGGGTGCCTCTGGTGGAACGTCCTCTTCTTCTATAGTGTAAAGACCATGATCAACCTCTGCCCTGTCTTTGGCCCTTGATGGGGTCTTAGCATCCATCTGGTGGGCTCTTCATGCCCATGGAGGTCTAAACTGATCATCTCCCCATATGTACTGGTCCAGATGGTACCTGTTTATCGGGTATGGTACTGCACATCAAAGGCTATGCCCTCCATGGGCTCATAAGTCATAGGGATCATGGAAAT
Organism: Picea glauca; assembly: GCA_000966675.3. Taxonomy (NCBI): domain Eukaryota; kingdom Viridiplantae; phylum Streptophyta; class Pinopsida; order Pinales; family Pinaceae; genus Picea; species Picea glauca. Next base: position 33,199 of record JZKD02S1919972.1, on the reverse strand, counting down.
GTCAATCACATTTCATCATTAATATTATTAAACACATGCATAAAATCTCTAATACATCAATCAATAGCTCAAAGACATTACACAAGCCTGCAATACAAGTCTGGGGAAAAGGGCAAGGCTTCCTATTGGACTAGTGTCCACAGAAAAAGGAAATTTCCCAGAGAGACCTCATCCAATCCATGTAAGTGGATGATGTGGTCAGGGGATGTCCAAGCATGTGGGTGCAGTAAGGGCCAAGGATGCAATGTGTTACCTATGGGTGCCTTTGTAGAAGGCGAGTTGTCCTTGTCATGGATGCATTTTTTCCAAGCCCATTCTTGCCTTTATTCTTTGTATTCTTTTTATTCTTTTATTTGATTTCTTTGTTCAAGAGCTAATCAGGGGACACTATCTTGGTGTGGTGACCAGAGATGACAGCGTTACCCACAAGTATTTTCGTAGAAATCAGAAGGTTGGCTCGTGATGAGACCCCCTTTCCCTTGGCCATGCAACCAAGAGTCACTGCCCTGGCATGGTAACCAGCTGGTGGCAATGTCATACTGCTAGATACCCATGAACCTAATAGGTTGGCTCGTGATGAGACCCCCTATCCTCTGATTAGGTCTTGTTTTATTATTTTTTCAGGTCCCTCTTGTTTCTTGTTGAGAAGCTTTTTATTTCTTTCTCGGGAATCCTTGGGTGAAGCATCTCAAGGTTTATTCTTAGGCTTTTATCTTTTACCAGCTTTCTTTTACCTTCTGGGCCTTTAGCCCCGTCTTCCCATGAGGTAAGGTGCAGTCCTAAAAATAGGTCAACCCAATGCCCGGACAAGGGGAAAGGGATAGATGAGCGGGAAACAAGATGTAAAAGTGGTAGTATGATGGGAGTGGACGATGGATTTTCAAAAATCCCCCCATTATAAAACCAAAAACCTACAGACATAGGCTTGCTAAGGCACCCTGTCAATCCCCCCAAACATGGTCAAGTGGGAAAATGTAAGATCCAAGCAGTTGTTAGAGATAAAAGGAATCAGATGCATGTATTCAAAGGTTTCAATGATCAAAAGTGACACATACCATGATACTTGGACCAATTACCTCATGGAGCAAGAACCTCTTCCGATTCAGGACCAAACTGATGGTGATGGATGTTGTTGTTGCTAATAAGACAAAGACAATGGAAGAAGAAAAGGTGGGCCTTCTAGGTCCATGCTCAGGTCAATCCTTCTCTCGGTACTCCATGTCTAGGACCTGTGGGCCTCAAGACATGATCTCCTAGTTATCCCAAAAAAGTGGGGATAACATCTAGCTCCAACTCGGGGACATGTGCTCACCGTAGAGCACATGAGAACCTTAGCATCTCTAGCATAACCTGCAGACCTTCTCAATCTCAATAGAAGTATCAGTAACAAAATTGGGGTGGTAATTCCACCCCATCATACATATAGATGTATATATACTAAAGTAAAACAGTCAATATGCAAATGTAAAGAAAAGTACCTACCTTTACTTACCTGTTGGCTGGATGTTCGATGTAGTCAAATGACCAGTGTAGCCAATCCAACAATGTCCCACAATACCTTCCTTTATGCTTCATCATAAACCAAAATAGTGATAAATCAAGCACAAAAATGTCATGAGTTAGAATATATATCATATCATCGTAAATCTCAAAGTCTAACTCATGGAGGCGGGTGGGAGGGATAAAATCCTGCCAAGTCCATCTCTGAGGAAAGTACTCAATCCACATCTAGAAGGGGTCATGTAGAGTCCACAGTTTAGAATATTGGCTGAAAAGGTCTACATAATAGCTACCTAGGATGTCCACATGCCCTGAGGCCTGGGAGGGGATTGACAAAGATCTAGCAAACAACTGGCAAACTCTCAAGGGAAAATTGAAAAAATGAGATGATAGACTGAAATCTGTAATTTTCAACGAATCCTTGGATTCTCAGGTTTGCTTCAAAGGAAAATCAATGAAAAAGGTATAATTCCCAACTACACCTTTAATGACACAACAAGGTAAGGTAATAAGGGGTGGCTGGAGAAAAATGTCATGAGAATCTCTCTTTAGGCAAACAATGTTCTTACTCCTGTCAAAACTTGAGCACAACGGTGGTTGATAGTCATCTTCATAGAATAAATCCAAATTCTCAGAGGAGAAATCATCAAGGTCCTCAAGGAATGACCAAGAATCATTAGGAAAGCATAGCATCAAGTCATCCTTGGGTGTTTGGGGAGCATCGATAAAAAACTCATCTCCTTGTTGCTATTGGTCAAGAGTTCGCTATGATAATTGCAAAGGGAAAACTTGGAGATGACTCCTTATGTCATAGATAGGATCCATATCATAACCAACTGCATCCCACCTACGTCTCCCAACATGTATGAACTCATCAAAATCAGCTATGTCAGTGTCAGTATCATAACATGGAGGGTTGAAATCATTCAAAAGCTCACCCATCTCCTCCTCTTTTCTCAAATCATAAAGTAGACAATTACCCGAATCTTGGAGAGGAGGGCAACTTACTTTTTCTTCTTGTGTAGGAGTTTCTAAGACTTGGGCATATTTGGCATGCATTATTGTCTTATCCTTGGTCATGCAGCAAGGAAGATGCTCTTAATTCGAGGATTCCATTTCTCCATCACTCTCTGAATCATGAAATAAGGTATCATCAAAATCCTGAAAAGGAAAGAAACTAACCATATCATCTTGTTGTTGTGCAGGTGGAGAAGGCTTATGGATCACTTCATCAAGAGGAAGAGGGCATGTTGATACTTCTTTATTGGGTTCTGGCTCCTCAACTATTTCTTCAGCAATCCCTCGTCGATCTGTGGTTTGTTCCCCTTTTTCTTGGAGATCAATGATGAAGCTCTCAAGGGTAAACAAACTCTCCCCATTGAGAGTATTTAAGGTAAAGAGGCATCCTATATCAAACGAGGAGATATTCTCCTCAATCACCGCAGCCATGTAGTAAGCTTCATCGGGCGTCCTTGGGGTTATTTTATCAAGAGGGAAACTCAAATATCCCAAAAGTGCACGAGTAAAGAGATGGGCCAGGTATCTCTCCTCGAGATGATGACTCATAGGAATCTGATATAACATGTTCTCAAATCTAATATGGAAGTCTCTAATAGTTTCATCCTCAGCTTGTCTTATGTGGTTGAGTTCTTCTAATAGTATTGGGATGTCTTCTTGTTTGATACCCCATTTTTCGAGAAAAACTTTCTCAAATTGCTCCATAGTCGTGATGCTGACCTCAGGGAGGTTATCATACCATTTTTTGGCATTGTAACAAAGCATGGAAGAGAAAAGTTTCATGACCACGTCTTTAGCATAATCATCGACCGAGTAGGATAGGAAGAAATTCCAAAAATTTCTCATGTGATAGTCATCTCTCTCTCTATCACCACCAGAGAATCCAAGGAGAAAATTTATGTATTCAATGGGCATTTTTTGAGGGTACCCAAGGATATTACTCATGTCTAAAGGCTTGTAGTTCCCAGGATCCTATTTTGAATTCATCGTTGGCTTCGTCATCAGTGGAGTCACCAGATAGTTTTGTTGAAACTATCAAAGAAATAGGGAAAACACCCTAGTGGAGTCGCTAGGTAAGCTTGTAAGATAAGGCTTTGAGGCAAGGATTACTGAAAATATTTTTCATTTGGGGAGAATTGAATCAGTGTCCCCGGCAATGGTGCCAAAATTTTATCGCACAATTTGTAGCTAGGAAGAAAGGCTATAAAGTAGAAGGCCAAACTAGAGTAACAGGAACCTATCCCACCCAATGTCACCATGATGGGGAGGTTCTTTCTCTTTAGGGAGGTGAGGCCCAGGGGAGACATCCCCGATGATCTGGGGTTTTGAAGAGGCTAAAGGATAATCAGCCAATGACAAGTTTCCCCCTTCACAGATCACCACCATAACAGATAGTCTGCCTTATAGCCAACAAAGATAACCAAGTAGAATCCCTGCCCGAGAACAAAGCAACAATAAACTGATATGTGTAGGCTTTGGTTAGTACTTCATATATAACAAAGACTATCTGATATCCAATATAAGCAATTTGAAATTAAATGTTGACGAAGTCAATGTTTACAAAATGGAAATAAAAGTAATGTCACTTCACCAATAAATACTAGAACGATATGGCATTCAATGCAACAAATCAATACTTAACTCAATTAATGCCTTTAACTATCATTCAATTGCTCATAAAATGAAACGTTGCTGCATTAAAGATGTAATAACCAAGGATGATGTCAACAACTAGGGTCAGTAAGTTAGTTCATCTTAGTGTAGTTAGGGTTTGAAATTCAAGTTTTGAGAGAGTATATGATCAAGTTCCACTTCAACGCTGGAGGTCTTGAGATCAGTTCCTTATAGGGAAAAATGGAGTGAATTTAAAGGAGGATTCAAGGGTTGAAGGAGGACGGCTAAGGACTAGAAAGAAGAGCTCTAAAGTGTTTCTATGGTAGGGCCTTAGAGACAAAACCCTATGGGAGAGAGGCTCACTCTGGTGTTGCTATGGAAAGGCCTCATACTCTCTCCTCCTTCCTTAGATGGAAAAAGCGGCTAGCATGAAAGATAAAGTCAAGACAAGAGAGTCAAATGAGGGAGAGTGTTGCTACAACAAGGCTCTATCATCAAACCCTAGAAGAAAAATGGCCCTAAGTGTAGATAACCTAGGCTTGGGACGTCTTCTCCTTATTGAGCTCAAACAGGTACGGATAGAAAAGGGGAAGAGGAGAAAGGAGTGTAGCTATGGCTAGGCTCTCTTTTCCTCTTCAATGGCTAAAAAATTGTCTATCAGGGGACATGAGACAATAACCTACTTGTGTGCTTGTCACCTAGGGTTTTAATCAGCAAATTATAAACATATGCAAGAATATAAGACTACAACCATTCATTCAAGAAGTTTTATAGAAAAAACGCTGGCATATCACCATGAAATAGCATGCAAGCCCTAGTTGCAACACCTTCGTTCAAGAGAAATGCCAAAATATGCCAAAAATATCTTCCTTCAACAAGTGTTCCTTCCTTAAATCAACCAAGTACCCAAGATAGGGTGCAAATTTCAGACCTCACTAATGAGTGAGTGAGCTGTGATGATAAAATGAGGATCAAAATCCTCAATACATAGTGTATCAATGAACTAATTTACTTTTTAGGTCATTAAAAGGCCGACAAGGCCAAAATACCAAAATCATATTGTTTTACATTAAATTTTCAAATAAAAACCCTAATTAAGAATAAAAGAAAGTAAAATCCCCTCTAAGAGAGGCTCTAGCGCTTTCTAGGGAAAATGAAACATCCTGGAGCCAAACATTAGCCCTCCAGGGGCTTCTGCAACATGCCACACGTGCCACTGTTGACCAGTCTACCTCCAAAGATGTCCAATAGGTTGGATGTCGTCATGGTCATCAAAGGTGATGTCCCAGGCCTTCCAAGGCCAACGTCTCAGTGAAGAGGGCTCAACCCCCTAGGTTAAGCTATGTCAGGGTGCCTTTGGTGGAACATCCTCTTCATCTCTGGTGCAAACACTTTGATCAATCTCTTCCCTGTCTCTGCCCCTTGATGGGGTCTTAGCATCCATCTGGTGGGCTCTTCAGCCCCATGGAGGTACGAACTGATCATCTCCCCATGTGTACTAGTCTAAATGGTACCTGTCTGTCGGGTATGGTCCTGCACATCAAAGGCTAAGCCCTCCATGGGCTCATCAGTTACAGGGATAATGGAAATGTCAATTACATTTCATCATTAATATTATTAAACACATGCATAAAATACCTAATACATCAATCAATAGCTCAAAGACGTTACAAAAGCCTGTAATACAAGTCTAGGGAAAAGGACAAGGCTTCCTATTGGGCTAGTGTCCACAGAAAAAGGAAAGTTCCCAGAGAGACCTCATCCAAGCCATGTAAGTGGATTATTTGGTCAGGGGATGTCCAAGCATGTGGGTGCAGTAAGGGCCAAGGATGCAACGTGTTACCTGTGGGTGCCTTTGTAGAAGTTGAGTTGTCCCTGTCATGGATGCATTTTTTCCAAGCCCATTCTTGCCTTTATTCTTTGTATTCTTTTTATTCTTTTATTTGATTTTTTTGTTCAAGATCTAATCAGGGGACACTTCCTTGGTGTGGTGACTAGAGCTGACAGTGTTACCCACAAGTACTTTCTCAAAAATGAGAAGGTTGGCTCGTGATGAGACCCCCTTTCCCTTGGCCATGCAACCAAGAGTAACTGCCCTGGCATGGTATCCAGCTGGTGGAAATGTCATACTGCTAGATACCCATGAACCTAATAGGCTGGCTCGTGATGAGACCCCCTATCCTCTGATTAGTTCTTGTTTTATTATTTTTCGGGTCCCTCTTGTTTCTTGCTGAGAAGCTTTTTATTGCTTTCTCGAGGATCCTTGGGAGAAGCATCTCGAGGTTTATTCTTAGGCTTTTATCTTTTACCAGCTTGTTTTTACCTTTTGGGCCTTTAGCCCCTTCTTCCCACGAGGTAAGGTGCAGTCCTGAAAATAGGTCAACCCAATGCCCAGACAAGGGGAAAGGGATAGATGAGTGGGAAACAAGATGTAAAAGTGGTAGTATGATGGGAGTGGACGATGGATTTTCACAAATCCCCCCAGTGGAAAACCAAAAACCTATAGACACAGGCATGTGACAACATAGGCTGAAGATCTCAATCAATAATGAAAGTGGGCCTTCATACAGGCTCCGATACCATGTTCGACAAAACAAGGTATTTCCACATAAGATAAACACCTTAAGCAACTGCTCACGCAACTAGATCAAAGATCAGTACACAAGTTTTTTATGTGGTTAAAACCCTCAAAGCGGGAAACAGTCCATGGCCCCAGCCAACACGACCACTTGAGGCAATATATTAATGCAAAAGAAAAAAGTGTACATAAGAGTTTCTCACAATCGATCTTTAGCAAATAGCTCTTCATGCTCTTTAAATAGAGATCAAGGACCAATTGGGTGTTAAACCACAGATCAATATAGTCGTTACTAGCAAGGAGAATATAATTGTTGAATCACTTTTTATCTAGAAAATATTGTGAATATCAAAATACATAACTACAAATGCATATTAATGCATACTGAAGAAACACACTTTTACATAAAGACATATTAGACCAAGTTGACCTTAACTAACTCCTAAATGTCTAAATATCCTTACATAAATATGTAGAAAATCTCTCAAACAACGTATTTTTGCCCCAAAGGCCTCCTTAAAGGTGAAACACACTTCCACGTATCTAGAAGTGCATCAAATAATATATCATCAACCCCCTAGGAACTAAAAGGTGAAATATGCCTTGAACAATGTGTCTTTACTCTAATAGAAAGATCTGCAACTAGGGTTTTACCCTTCCCCGCAAACACGACCTGGGAAACCATGACTCTCGGCCTCTGAGGCCATGGATCGCCAAGAGGGGGTGCCGCAGGGCGCCTCCTACAGCCAATTAACAGAAAACGACACACTCTCTGAAGGGCCGAAGCGGCCAACCTTTGAGACGCCACCGGGCCTGCATGAGAAGCTTTTGGTGGAGGGCTCCTTCAAAGACCGTGAAATGGAAATAGATCCGGCGAAAGAGAAATCCCCCGCGTCAACTCCTTGGTTGCCAGGTAAGTGTATTCCTCAAGCCCCCCAGGCCCCAAAATATTTAATCATCACTCCGCGTATTGAAGAACATAAGAAGTACATGAGTCATTATGCCCTGGTAGGCAAATTCCTAGGGCTTTGGCCCTCTGAGCGAGACTTGATCAAATGGATACAACATTGGTGGAAACCGAGAGGACATTACAACTTGCAGTTGGGCTCCAAAGGGTTCTTCACTATCATCTTTCATAACCTGGAGGATCGGAATCGTGTCTTCGAGGGAGGGTCGTATTTCTACAATTCGACAGGACTTTTCCTTAGATTCTAGACTGATAAGTTCATCCCTGAGAAGGAGGACTTCGCCCATGCACCGGTCTGGATCAGAATATACTCTCTACCCCAGGAGTTCTGGATGGAAGAGGTCCTGGCCGGCATTGGCAACACTATAGGCATTTACGTCAAGTCCTTAGAGGCCACTAAGCAACGATGCTATACCTCTTACACACGCATCTGTGTGTACCTGAACATTGCCAAACCACTTCCAGGATCCATCACATTGGAGTACCATGATGAATACTGGTCTCAGACCATCGAATACGAGCACATCTCGTTCCGATGCAGAAAGTTCCATGAGCATGGTCACCTCTTCCGGGAATGCCCACTCAATAATGCACAAAAAGAAGGGAACACAGAAGGCGGAAAGGACAAGGACAACTTTGTACAACCAGCGGGGAAAAGACATCAAGGAGAAAAGAGGCAACCGGCTCAGGTAAGTAAAGACCCCTCAACTAGTAACAAGTTTGAAATCCTACAAGATCAAACAGGAGAGGTCATCACCCATGCCCAATCGGAGGCCATCCCTCCGAGGACTGAACCCCCACCCACTGGCCCAGGCAGGGAACGACCCTCTCTGCTCAAGGCACCTAATCTCACTCCACCTGACATGGAAAAAGACTAACAGGACCTACAAGAGACAGAGGATGGGGAGGCGGATATGGAACTAGAAGAACATGACCTCGCAGGGGTAGATCTGGAGCACCTGGAGCACGCCTACAGGCAGCAAAAAATCTACACCATTCCCAGAGATCAGCTAGGGAAGGTTCACAAGGTATTTCTCAACTCATCTGCGGGATCCTCAGCGCGAGCTAGAAAAGGCCTAAGAATCCAGGGGGGTCAATCAAAAAACCCAAACAAAATCCAGAAAGATGAGAAAAAGCGGGGTAGAAAATCCACCAACAAACTCATACAAGAAATAGGAAACTATATGGTGAATTCTGGACAAATAAACCTGATTTCGGATAGCTTCCCTCCCCTCCCCTCCCCCCCGTCATCATGAAGGTCATCACCTGGAACATTAGAGGTCTCAACGGACGTAGCAAGCAAAAACGACTATGGGAGTTGATCATAGCAGAACAACCAGAAGTCTTATTCCTACAGGAAACAAAGTGCAGCTCAGAAGACATTGACAAACTACTACCCAAGTGTTGGAAGCAGGGGGAAGTAGTGTCTATAGATGCCACAGGCATAGCCGGTGGATTAACCATTTTGTGGAACACCAATGCAATCATCCTGGAGAACTTCTCGACTACTAGATGGGCCATCAAAGATGATTACAGGCTCATAGGTTCAAACAAGCCCGAACATCTGATCAATGTCTATGGCCCAGCCAACCCAAGGGATAAGCAGGATTTTCTTAGAAGCCTGAGCCATGCCTCGAGCCACACCCATTATAATAACTGGATCGTCGGAGGTGACTTCAATATCATCCGCAGCTTGGAAGAGAAAAGAGGAGGTTCGCGACGGCTGGACAGGGAATCCAACGATTTCAACAGTCTCATAGACAATCTTCACTTAACAGATTTGAACACCAGTAATGGCCTCCACACCTGGACAAATAGAAGAACTGGAAGTCACCAAATAGCTTGCAGACTAGATAGATTCCTCATCTATGAAGCGTTCATGCTGGAAGACACTTCTATGGAATCCACTATACTCAATTTCCCGGGGTCCGACCACTGGCCTCTACAACTTTGGGTGGATATTTCAGCCATGCCTGGTAAGAAACCCTTCAGATTTGAGACATTCTGGCTAGACCATCCTGACTTCCAAGAAAACATCCAAATCTGGTGGAGGGAAGCAGAGGTTCCTCGAGGTTCTAAAATGTATAAATTTCAGCAGAAACTGAAGAACCTCAAGCACACTCTCAAACTTTGGAATCAGAACACTTTTGGCAATATCTTTGATGCTAAAAAACAGCTTACGGCACAAATGGAATAAATTCAGCATCAGATTAGGTTGCAGGGATTAACAAGGGAGATCAAGGCCCAGGAAATAAGCATAAATCAATAGCTCGAAGACAGGAGGCGACAAGAAGAAATTCTTTGGAGGCAGAAATCGCGGGTGCAATGGCTCAAAGAGGGGGAGCGCAACACCAAATTTTTCCATAGAACGGTCATTCAAAGGCGTCATACCAAAAATATCACGCATCTCATCTCCGATGAAGGGGACATCTTACACTCACATGAAGACATGGAGGCTACCCTGATAAGGCACTTTCAAAACCTCCTTACGGAACCGCAGGTAGACAGATCAGAAGCCATCAACAAGATCACACAGCATGTTCCTTCCCTTGTCACTCAAGAGCAGAATGTCGGCCTTCTCAGACTGATAACCATTGAGGAAGTGGACCAAGCTCTTCAGGAAACTCCGAAATGTAAGGCTCATGGCCCTGACGGATTCACCAGCGACTTCTTCCATCACTGTTGGGCGATGATTAGAACAGAAGTCTGGGAAATACTGGAAGACTCCCGAGCATCGGGATAGGTCCTCTAGGCTCTCAATGCAACCTTCTTAACCTTAGTCCCCAAAGAGGGGCAAGCTCATCACCCCAAGACGTTCAGGCCCATCTCTCTCTGCAGTGTCATCTATAAGCTCCTTACAAAAGTGATAGCCAGGAGACTCAAAACCATCTTACCGACAATCATTTCCCCAGAGCAATCTGGCTACATGGAGGGAAGACAGATCTTAGACAGTGTCATCCTAGCTCATGAAGTGATCCACTCCTTGCAGAAAACCAAAACCCCAGGTATGCTCCTTAAATTGGACCTCTCTAAAGCCTTTGACAAGATCAGTTGGGACTATATGCGTGCAATGTTGCTGGCCTTTGGCTTTGATTCAAGATGGGTATATTGGATACTAAATCTAACCTCCACGAATTTCTTCTCTATTCTTGTCAATGGCGTTCCCTCGCGGCCCTTCTCCCCTTCTCGAGGGATCAGGAAAGGCGATCCCCTCTCCCCCTTCCTTTTAATTATCCTAGCTGAAGGCCTTAGAATATCTATCCATGCAACGATTGGATCAAAGCAGTTGTCAGGGATGCCCCTCCATGGCATCTCCCCGCTTGTTTCGCATAGTCAATTTGTTGACGACACCCTCCTGATGGGTAGCCCAACGGTCCGGGAAGCTAACTCTCTCATAGATATCCTCCAAACTTTCTCTGAGGCCTCTGGTCTGGATTGCAACAAGGACAAATCCCAGGTCTTTTTCTTCAATACTCCCCCTCCGATCCAGCGCCACATCTCTGGCATTCTAGGTTTCAACAGAAGCTCCCTTCCGTCCAAATACCTTGGCATCCCACTGATAGATACTGCTCTCCGGAACTCCTCGTGGGAGAACCTCTTGTCTGCCTTGACCAAGCGGCTGTCCTCTTGGACCTATAGAGATTTTAACCTACCCAGTCATCTCATTCTCCTCAAGGTTGTCCTCCAAGCCCTCCCGATCTATTCCTTCTCAGCACTAGCCGCTCCAAAATTTGTGCTCAACACCATCAAAGGCCTTCAACGTAACTTCATTTGGCAGGGACTCAATACAGGGAATAAAATGGCTTTGGTCAGCTGGGAAAAGCTCTATCGACCCAAGGAGCAAGGTGGCCTAGGGCTAAGGGATCTTGTCATCATGAACAAGGTCCTCAGCGCCAAGATTTGGTGGCGTTGGCTAAAAATTCCCAAGGACCTATGGGCCCGACTTTGGAGAAAGAAATATGCTCCAAATATGGCAGAGAGAAACTTAATCCGGTGGGACGAAGACAATCAGGGCTCCTTAATATGGACTGCGGCCATGCAGAATAGACGACTGGTGACTAAACACGCTTTCTAGGAAATTCGGAATGGGAAGATTGCCCTGTTTTGGCAAGACTCTTGGCAGCAATTGCCGATCCTGGGTAAGGAGGAATGGGCCCTTAACATCTGCACTCAGGCCAATCGGACAGGATTGATAAGAGCGGTCGATTATTGGAAGGTCGACTCCCAGGAAGATGTGTGGCACCAGTGGCACGTGGATAGGGAATGCCTCAATTTGGAGCCAGACGAGAATCTAGGTCCTTTGCAGGAGGAATTGGAGAAGCAAAGAATTCCCATAATAGAAGGAGAGGACATTTTGAGGTGGGGACACAAACCGTGAGGCACCTTCAGCACACGAGAAGCATACCGGCTCAGGGCCCCCTCAGACCCCCTCCCCAACACACAATTATGGATCAAGCTATGGAATCTTAAGCATTGGCCTAAAGTTACCCTCTTCCTCTGGCTAGTCGCACATTCCAACATTCTCACCTGGGACAACCTATCGAAAAGGGGATTTGTGGGGCCTTCTATGTGCTTATTGTGTGGCGAGGTAGAGGAAAGAATGGAACATATCCTCAACTCCTTCCATTACACTGCCCAGATCTGGGATCAGGTGGCGATGGTTATGCGTACTTTCGACCATCGTAGGGACAACATTCTGGAGACCATTGCCAACTGGCGGGACCAGGATTTCTATTCACCCCTCCTTAATCGTGTCTGGCAGCTTATACCAGGCTTCATTCTTTGGCAAACCTGGAAAGAAAGGAACAATAGACTCTTCAAAGGCCTCTCCCTCCCGTGGCAGCACCGATGGAAATTATGCTACTATAACATCTTGGAATCCATCCCCCCCCAGCTCCGAGCCGAAGATCACCTCAACAGGCACCCATACGAACTCCCCGTCCTCTGATTCTGGTCTCCACCCTCCTCCCTACAGACTAGTGCTCCTTCTGCACTGTCCCCTCTCAGAGTAGGCCCACCTCCTGGTCCCCCCCGCGGAGGACTTCATCAAGCTCAATTTCGATGGGGCCTCCAAGGGCAATCCGGGACCAGCAGGTTATGGAATAGTCTTCCGCAATCACAATGGGAAAATCCTTCTCATCGGAGCTGGCTCCATAGGACACTCCACGAACAATGTAGTAGAGCTCCGGGGCCTTACTAAGGGACTACAGATGGCCATCAAAAACAACTTTTCCAAATTAGTCATGGAGGGAGATACCCAAATCATCATCAGCCTGCTGCGCAAAATACTAAATGGCGTCAGCCCAGACAAAATCTCGCCCAGCTGGCGACTCCTGCATGGACTACAATGCATCACTAATTCCCTGCGACCAGATCTGGCCATCATCCCTACCCACGTCAGAAGAAACGCAAATCAAGTGGTGAATGATCTAGCCAATATAGGCATCAATAGGCGAGAGTCGAAATTCATATGCAACTCGGCTCTGGAACCTAATCACCCCATTCTGCAGCAGTGCATTTGCAAAGCCAGAATGGTGGATGCTTCCCTGGATGGGTGTTATTGGAGGGCACGGGTCAAACGGAGGAGAGCGGAGACCTCCAGCGGGGCATAGAGCCATGTGGTGGGCGCGTGCCGCCACCCGCCACCCTCCTGTGACTTTAATACCTCTCATGTCAATCGAGCGGGCATTAACACCTCTCCCCTCCGTCGTAATTGTTATGGAGTTTCTCCTGGTTATGGCTC
>JZKD02S1919960.1:28093-49574 GCA_000966675.3 Picea glauca | reverse complement strand
AGTAAAAACATTTGTTACATTTAGTTTTCTTTAAAACTAATGATTTTCTTGGACAAAAAAAATATAGCATTGCCGAATTAGTTTTCTTTGCACAGTTTTTGATAGAGCAGGCACGGAGCCGTCATTCCATACTTAGCCAGTTTTTGGATTGCGGGTTCTCGGGCCGGCGGGCTCAAAGATGGGTCTCTGTTGTTCTATGACCTACAAATAGCATCGAAAGTTCCGTGACATACAAATTGACAAGCAGACTTGCAAACTATAGAAACTTATTATAAAATAAATAATGTCTGTTACATATCTCTGGAAATTAGAATAGTATCAACATCGTTCAAGACAAAAAAATTAGCATAGAATAGGACAAAAGAAATGTAGTAGATACAAATTAGTTTTCTTTGGAACAAACAAGAAAGGTTCCTGGAAACCCAAAATTTAGTATACAATAAAGGCATTATCAAATCAGTTTTCTTTGGAATTTATCAAAAATTAATAATGTATGTTACATGTTTCTGGAAATTTAAATGCATTTGTCATATAGACTGGGATTGGGGCTCCCGTGGACCATAAAAAGAAATAAGTACAAGAATCAGGAACGTCGAAAGAAGAAGTGTGCAACGGTAGAGAGGAAGACCTGAAAAGAAGACATTGGAAGTTATGAGTCTTTGGTTACAGTTTTCTATTTAAAGAGGTCATATGTGGATTGATAAAAAAAACAAGATGACAACATAGACTTAAACTGGATTGATAAAGAAAACAAGATGTCGGTATAGACTTACTATGAAGCCGATGCATTTTTGTTGTTGTCGTCGATGGTCAATGAATTCCTGTTGACCGGTTGTTGCCCTTCCTGGACGAGGTTGTCCATTCTCTGTTGGAACCATTCTTTGATGTAGCTTTTCATGGGGGTTGTGTTGATTTCATCCTGGATTTCTATGTCGTAAAGGTCATTTTATAATTTCCTTAGATCCATTGAAATAATATGCAAACTCTGTTCAATTGCGTCATTGTGTGCCGCATAGTCCAGTACCCAATGCTCGTGCTCATCTAGACGATGTTCAACTATGCCATAAAACTTTTCGAAAGACAACCCCTTTAAAATATCAACTTGTTCCTGGAAGGCTTCTTTGGTGATTGACAAGGATTTGAGAATTAAGTTTGGATCTTGAACCTCGTTGGTAGTTCTGGCTAAGTCCATCTAGAGTAGAGTTGTGAATAAATCTTCCTTTTCTGATATGACTTGTTTACATGATGTGACAATGAGTTCCAGGTTGCTAACTTTCTTTTCCTAGCATGCTTTTACTTTTTTGGTCCGCTTTGGGGAGGGGAGTTTCTCTTGTCTTCTTTTCAGTTTCGATGAGTTGACGGCATAGTTGGAAAAATGGTCCAGTACCTGATTACATAAAATCTCTTCATTTTTTAAATTCGCCTCCAAATGTTGCAGGAAATCATTGGCCTTCTTTCTGAAGGAAACTAAATTTTGTGATGTTTCCCAAGTTTCAGTAAGTAGTTGCATTCTTTTGTTGATGTTATTCTCTACAAGGGCTCTAGAGCATGCAAGGAGGGTAGAGGATTCGTTCATCTTGGCTGCAGTGGTAGCATGCACGATTTTTGCCAAAGGACTGGCAAATTCTGGGGTTGCAATGAAAGCCTGCTCATATTCGTTGAGGCGGTCTTTCAAATTGTCAACTTTCGTCTCAATTCCTCCAATGGACTCACGAAGAATTTCACCGGTCACCCAGTGAAATGAAGAGATTTGGGACGACCACATTTCCCTAAAGTTGATCTCTTTGCGAGATTTGCCTTTCCTATTTGTTACATCTCTCTTTTCAATGACCATAGTTTTAGATTGGCTGTCAAAAATAACGCTCTGGATTACGAAGCATTCATCTACATCAAAAAAGTCGGTCTCAGATATTTCCACCATAGAGGACCCAATTTTCTACATCTTCTCAGTTTCAATTTCAAGTTACAGTTTTCCACTTTCAATCTCGGGTTCCTCCGCCTGCCCTGCATTGTTTTTTCTCTTCTTCGTCAGTGGAATTTTGTGAGAACTATCAATATTTATGCGAGGAGGGTTCTTATCTCCTCCTTTGTTTGAATATTTATGGGTTGCTTTCTTACTGGGGTGGACCATTGAAATGATGCTCCATGATGTCGTGCTCTTGCGAGTGCTTGCAGGGGACTGGGTACTCTTCTTGCCGGATACTTTTCCATGTTGTCTGTACAATTCAGTCACACTTTGCAATGTCTCTGTGTCGCAATCGACAGAAGCAGGATTGTTGTCGACACTGTCCCTGTCTTGGGTCAGGTGTCTATGGATAAAATAGGTGTTAAAGCCAACGACCAGTAAATGTTCTCAAAAAATTCCATTAGGGTCGAACCCTTTTAGCCTTTCAACGTACGTTAGGTTCAATTTCTTGAAATGGGTGGCAAACTCGTCAATCTTGTTGATGTTTATGTAGACGGAGTCTCTAACTTTCCAGGGCAGAGGAATGAACTATTTTTTTTTCTTGTCATGGAAAAAATGCAATCAATGGTTGTATTACCTTTCTATTTCTGCAACAAACATCTTGTTCATTATGTGGCATGGAAGGAAGGCAGGATTTTCCTTAGAGACAAAGACCATGAGGACACTGTGATTTTCATCTTGCTCAAGTGTGCCCTTCCTATTCAAAAACTTGGTTGTCTGGCCAGACATCCACGGAGCATCCTTGCCCAACAGTAAATCTTTGAAAACTGAGACAAAGCCATTAAAAACTTCATAAAAACAATGGGAGGCCTTGTGCCTCCACAGGGCCTGGTACCAGAATGTTATTGGGTCGAATCCATGGTTTATTTTATTGGAAAGAGAAAGTTTTGGAAACGGGCAGCAATGCACAATTGTGAAAATTAAGTAGGATGACATATAAAATTTATTCGATTCTTTGAATCGTGACAACTACGAACAGAGCTCAATGGAAATTAGCTTCCCCCAATCAAAAATGTATTGTTCCTTGACTGTGAAATACAAAATATAAATAATTATATGGGAAATGCTTGTCATGGATGCCTGTCCCGTTATTCTTGTAAACAACCAAGCAATTTCCCGGAATGGATTTCTAAAGGAACTTACCTGCAACCTTGTGATATCTTTAGGAACTGTTGTCGGGTCTTCGAGGAATTAGACTAAGATGTCCATCCCGTTATTATGTTTTTCTATAAACTGCTTGCAGTCTTGTCCTCTGAACGTTAATTTTGGTTTCGACAATTTTAACATCTCGCGAAAGACCTGAGGTGAAAAAGAAATAGGAGAATGGTCATGCAGTGGAATAATTCTTTGGCCTGGAATATATTTTTCGGTGCACCAAGAGACCGCCTCCTTACAGTCAAAAACTTTAGGGACACAGCCTGCACGAGCGATTCTAGAGGTCCAAATCACTTTGTTCTGGGCGGAATGGGATGAATAGTAAAAGTATGCCCTGGACCATTGGAAGTTCTGGTCCTTGTGTGTGAACATATTTACTGTATCTCCACAAAATTGATGTCGACCTGCTACCATAAGTCTACAAGAACATTTGTTTTCTCCAGATGATGAATAAAATGAAAAGTTGGAAGGCAAAATATAGCCCTGCACAAATTTTGGTCCGAAGTGTGTGAATGGGAGATGTCCTCGAGAGTTTCGTTGATTAATGACAATTTGGATGACTGTTGCATGGTGCGTTGTTAACATTAAACACTAGGAATTGCATACATAGAAAATGCAAACATGGAGGATATTGCAATCAGTGATTAAGCATTGTAGATTTCTTGACCGGCCCAACACGATGACGCATGTTCGAGATGAACAATTGGAAGGGACAAGATAACTCTCCGCGCATATTGGTTTAATGCATAATAATGAGAGATCTCCTCGAGCGTTTCTCCTATTAATGTCAATGTTGATGATTCGTACATGGCCAACTGGTAGCATGAAAGGTTTCTAATTACATAGTAAGAAAGTATGGAGGTCACATGCACAAGAAAATCATAGTTACAAAATAGGGTTGCAAGGTACAACCATTGAAGGTGAGGGCGCGAGGGTCAAATTGTATGTATCAGATATTTTTGAGTGCAATGCACGTAACAACGAAGAGGGTATGGTAGGACAACCGAAAGGACAAGAAGTTAGTGGGGATGGAAGGCAACGAGAGATACTTTGAAACATTTGTGAGCCATGGTAGAGTGAAGCTTGTGAGTTCGACGAGCCCACACTGGAATTGTAGATCATGAAAGTTTTGAGTGCAAGATGTACATGACGTAACAAGAAGGAGAGTTCGAAACCGCGAACCCGCCAACCGTGGCCATAAAACTGGCCAAGTATGGAAAGCAACAACGGTCTGTCAGATTCATCATTTGATTATATACATGGAGACAAAGATATGTCAAACCGCCAACGCTGGAACACACGATCATAGAAAGACAACTTAGTTTATAACCACAAACCAATAACACAAGGGAAGAAAAGGGAAAAAAGGACCAACGAGTCCGCGGTGGGATTGTAAATCACGGAAATTTTGAGTGCGATATGTATATCATAGAACAAGAAGTAGCAGAGTTTGAATGTGCCAAGTGACAAACCAATGAAGAAGAAAGCAATAAAATTGGCTAAGTATGGAAAGCAATAGCGGTCGGTCGGGTTCCTCATGTTGAGCCAGCTCGCCCGAGAACCTGCGATCCAAAATGTCGCTAGGTATGGAATGCAGGATCTGTACATTCTCTATAAGATATCATGTCCATACTTTATAGTCCCATAATACATGGGAAGAAAAAAAGGGAAAAAGGACGAAGTAGTTAGTAGTGGAATTGTAGATCACTGAAATTTTGAGTGGAAGATGTATATAACGAAACAAAAAGTAACAGAGTTCAATTGAGCCAACTCTTCAACCGCGGGCAAAATTCAGTAAGTATGAGGGAAGTTATGCAGATCCCTCATTCCATACTTGGACATTTTCTTGGTCACGGGTTCGTGGCCTGTTGGACTGAAAATTAAGTATCTATTGTTATGTGTCCTACAAATAGCACCCAAACTTCCGCGATATACAAATTGACAGGAGAACCTACGGGCTGCTTGGGTGAACATTGCATTTGTATTGTTCTAGAATATATGCGGATCCATCATTCCATAGTTTGGCACTTTTTTGATCGCGGGTCCGCGGCCTGGCGGGCTGAAAATAGAGTCTCTATTGTTTTGTGTCCTACAAATAGCACCCAGGCTTCCATGATATACAAATTGATAGAACTTGTGGGCTGCTTGGCTAAACATTGCATTTGTATTGTTCTAGAACATATGTGGATCCCTCATTCCATACTTGGGCACTTTTTTGGTTGCGGTTTTGCGGCTGGCGGGCTGAAAACAATCTCTATTATTCTGTGTCCTACAAATAGCATCCAGACTTCCGTGATATACAAATTTATAGGAGGATCTATGGGCTCCTTGGCTGAACATTGCATTTGTATTGTTCTAGAACATATGCGGATCCCTCATTCCATACTTGGGCACTTTTTAGATCATGGGTTCGCGGCCTGGCGAGATGAAAATTAAGTATCTATTGTTCCATGTCCTACAAATAGCACATGCACTTCCGCGATATACAAATAGGCGGACTTGTGGACATGACTCTCTATATAAAGTATGGACATGAGATTTTATAGAGCATATGCGCATCCCTCATTCCATACTTAGGCACTTTTTGGATCGCAGGTTCGCGGCCTGGCGGACTGAAAATAGAGTCTCTGTTGTTCTGTGTCTTACAAATAGAACTCAGACTTCCATGATATACAAATTGACAAGAGGACTTGCAGGCTGCTTCGATGAACATTGCATTTTTATTGTTTACAGATGCTAATCCCTATCAACTATCTAACATATCTAATAAAAATTATTTTCAATACTAGATTATTAATATCAATTTTTGATATTGCAGAATTTAATTAGACAAGAAAGTTTGTACAATCTGGTCGGGCGACTGATATAGAAGTTTTCCGACAAACGAGCAATACATAGTGTTGTCATTGGAAGTCACTCCTGGATTGCAGCAGGAGCAGAGCCCGACGCCCATCAGTTTTATGTCACGATTTGTTTTAAAGGGGTGATCGGATGTGAGTGAACTCAGAACAATATCATTTAACTCAGAAAACTAGGCCATAAATGCACAGGAAAGTGAGGGCCATAACTAACTTCAGTCAAAATTTTGAGTTAAAACGAGAGTAGAGGGAAGACTAGGAAGAAAAGAGAGGAGACTGCTCTGGGCATCAGTCCTTCCAGCAACTCGGGAAAGAAAAACGAGACACTAAAATGTGCCTAAATGACACAGTGATAATTGCACACTGATCAAACCTATCATACTATGCAGCTACAATGATTCGACTAGATCCTCCAAGTCTGAATCATTCAGTGTAAGATGAAAAAGACAATGTGGGAGACTGCTTAAGACTGGTGCAGAGATTGTAGTGACCAACCATATGTCATCCTACAATATGCAACCCTCGACTGGATCCTCCAATCCCGAGTGTTTTAAACAGCTAACAAACAAAATAAAAAGGAAAGAGAAGCTGACTTCCATTAATTTGACAGTCTCAAATAAAAATACATAACCAGAGCTTCCTCAGAAACTTTATAGTCGGGAGCGCAACTCAACCATCGATACTTTCAAAAATACAAAAAACTGAGTACATATACTCAGAAAAATTCGCCCAACAGAGGCGTGCTTGGACCTCCAAGGCCTGGCGTCCCTTCAGTCAAACTCAGACAGAAATCTTTCGTCAGACGCCACCTTAACTCAGTATGTCTCTTGCAGGGGGGGTCCTACACATAAGGGTACCACGGGCTGATTGCTCCAGGCCTCACATACCTTCCATTTATGGCTCGAGCTGAGGTTTCATCTACCTGCTCGATTTTCATTTACTGCTTCCCCAGGGAGTGGTCGAGACGATATGCTCAAGAGAAGACCATGAGCCTACTCTCTACAGCTCGGAGGTTGGCCTCCCTTTCTTCTAGCACCGCCACCAATGTAACCCAGTGCCATGACCGTAGGCCCACACCCAGAGACGCCTTCGGCATCTCGCATTTCACGTATGGGAGGAGGCTACTCCTTGTGCTTCAAAGTCACGATAGGCGAAGCGACGACATAGCCCAATCATGCGCCACATGTCTCTCCTTGATTAGACGGCCCAGAACACTTTCAGGGATACTGTGGGCCCGAGTCTTGGACGCCTTCGACATCTTGCATTTCGTGGATTGGAGGAGGCTGCTCCTTGTGCTTCAAAGTCACCATAGGTGAAGCGACGACATAGCCCAATCGTGCACCATGTGTCTCTCCTTGATCAAAGGGCCCAGAACACTTTCGACGATACTGTGGGCCCGAGTCCTGGACGCCTTCGGCATATCGCGTTTCGTGGATGGGAGGAGGCTGCTCCTTGTGCTTCAAAGTCATGATAGGCAAAGTGGCGACATAGCCCAATCGTGCGCCACATGTCTCTCTTTGATCAGATGGCCCAGAACACTTTCGACGATACTGTGGGCCCAAGTTCTGGACGCCTTCGGCATATAGCATTTCGTGGATGGGAAGATACCCCTTATCCTTTGAAATTCCAGTAGCTGAACTGCCGACATGGCTTGATCGTGCACCATGCGTCCCTTTGGATGGATGGTTGAGATATTTTTGGTGATATAAGAGCTATCCATTGCGCTAATCCTAGCGCAACTCTGCTAACCGTGATTACCCGCCGACCGTCGATCTACTCTATAGATGGATCTTGGCCGCTGACAACATAACTTCGCCCGCTCACTTGATTGGTAGCCTAAAACGAGATTTTTATGTGCTACGCTTGGGCGCTTCTTGTGCAGCCTGCTGACCTGGATACTCTTATTCCCAAGACAAGAATTGTTTCTAACACATAGTAAACATGTACTTATAGAGAGTATGGACAAGAGATTTTATAGAGCATATGGGGATCCCTCATTCCATACTCGGGCACTTTTTGGATCGTGGGTTCTCGGCCTAGCGGGCTGAAATTTGAGCCTCTTTTGTTCCGTGTCCTGCAAATAATACCCAGACTTTCGCTATATACAAATTGACAGGCGGATTTGTGGAGTCGACATCTGGCGGATTCAAGATTGCAATTATTTAGGGATGCTCATCCTATCTAACTTTATCTAAAAACATTATTTTCAAATACTAAAGTATTAATATTAACTATTGATATTGTACAAGTGAATTACATTAAATTATTAAAGGATGTTAAATCGCTTATTTTTTAAAAAATGAACGAAACAAAAGAAAGGTTTTTTTTTAATTCTATCAAGGCAAGCATAACAAGGAACATTTTGAATTTTAAGGCCCTCTTGTTCATATGATAGCACAATTGAACTCCGGACAGCATATATGCGTTGATTTCAAATTATTCTAGGATATTAATTTTACCAAGTTCATCGAATAAGCAAAAAAATGACAAAACAACGACCAATTTGAATTTTAAGAGTCTCTTGTTGATATGATAGGACAGTTGCACTTCGCACTCTATGTATTCATTGATTTCAAATTATTTTAGAACAATAATTTGACCAAGTCCATCGATCAAGGAAATCTACTAAAGCAAGCCACATAGTACATTTGCATCACAACGCCATAGAAATTATCAGTCGGATATGCATGCCAGCTGGCTAAAAAATTCAATTATATTGTTCTATGTCCTCCAAAGAACAGTTGGAGTTCTAGGGTATACAAATTCACAGACAAAGCAGATAACTAAGAGCCAACCATACTTTAAACAGGCTGCAATTAAGTTCCTAGAAGGTTCCATAGAGCATAACCCATCGACCTTTGCACCAAACAATTTGATATACAAAGAAAAGACGTCGCCACATTAGTTTTCTCTTGCATCTGGTATATATCAGTGCGCGAACCCTGCAACCAACCATCATAGAAAGACAACTAAGTATAAAACCAGAAATCCATAATGGACAGGAAAAGCAAAAGGGGAAAAAGTATCTAACAGTCGATTTTTTTTTTTTTTTTCCATTTATTAATGGCAATGTTTTTGAACTCCTGTTGGGTTCTCACTAGTAAAAGAATTAACTGCAGATCACTAAACTTCTTTGGCTGCAAGATGTATATGACAGAACAGGGAACATAGGTGTTGGGTACTGTGAACCTGAGGCATGGTGCCTAGATACCTGTCTAAGCATTGCCCAAGACAAAGGTTTGATATCTATTTCAATAGTATTCATACTAGTATCTATCAATGGAGAAAGTTTTCATATTTATCTGAATAGTATTCTAGTAATATATATTAATGGATTGTTTCTATTTCAAATGCAAATGATCTCCCAATTTGTAAGATGCTCTCTGGTTCGCAAATTTCATTGAACCCACCAAATTTTTGACTGCAACATGTACATGGCGCAACAAGAAACATGAATTTGCATTGTGGTCTCAATGAGATAAACTCCTTATCATCTATTCATCTTGTATTGCTTGCAATGACATGAGAAAATGTCGGGTCTCCATAAACATCAATATCTAAATTAAATTAAATGTAACCAATACTTGGTGTCACTTAAGTAATTAAAGCATAAATTGCAGACTACAGAAGTTCTTTGGCTACAAGATGTATATGACGAAACAGGGAACATAGTTGTTTAATATAGCAAACCCAAACATAATTGCCTAAGTTTTTTGTATTTATTCCAATAGTACTGATCAGAATATATGCACGGATATTATGAAATAGAAGAAGCTGCAATATATTCAACATACTCAACAGGAACATTGCGTCAACAATTGAGCCGCTTATGAAAAATTATTCTTAAATGTAAAATGTAAAGAAAGAACAAACTAGTCTTTATTTAGATTGAAGTACTGAGCAACAGAAAGAAAATCTTCTCGTTCATGTTTAACGACACAGGGGAAGAAGGTACAAAATACAATTAAAACAAATACAAGAAATTGGAAAATACTGAAATATGTACATTGATGAAGCTTCTTGACAGTTTTCTTGACGTTCAAACTCTTTTTTTGGGAAAAACGAGTTGAATATCAATTTTGGGTTTTGTACTTAATCGGTGATGCTAACTACATCTATCCCAGTTTTTTTGAATACCTTGTGTCAGACACCCACTAGGGAAAAAATAAAAAATAAAATCTCGCCTTTTCTCGAGGGACAGAATCCCTGAATTGCTACGAGGGCCTAGCACAGGCTAGCTCTTCCCTTTTCCTCCCCCATGTGACCACTACTCGTGACCACAAAGCCTATCCAAAGGGTGCCTTTCACATTTCACGATTTCAGGGGTATTACGTTCAAGCCACCCTTGATTCCTTGTTTCCCGAAAGCCCGAAATGGGCTTAACGGGCTCTAGCTCCTCCTTAGGCCTCCATCCATGTGACCATTCACCATGACCACCCGCTAACACCAAAAGGTGCTACCGGAGATCACGTTTCTGGATTCCTGTTGCAAGGAACCTCGGTTCCCTAATCCCTGAAACCCGAAACCTAGGGCTACGGTTGTTCTTGGATCTTTTATTCACACGACCCTCTGCCTGGAACCTGGGGCCAACCCCTGGACATGCATCGCGATCCCTGTGTTTCAGAAAATTCATAGACAACGCTCCACCATTCCCCAAACTTTTGATCTATGAGGGTCCGACGACCGGATCCTACAGTCCAGATCTCCTTGCAAATCAACAGCCCTGGTCAAATCCCGGCTTTCTCCTTTTCAGGATTTTTAAGGAGTCTTCACTTCCCAACTCCCGATTGTGAATCCCATAAATGTGTTGGGCGTCATATCCAAGGACTCCTATTCCTCCGCAAATCAACGACCAATATTAAAATCGACGATTTTCTTTCGGGGTTTTGGGGAAGTCTTCCCCTCTAATTTCCCGGTGTCTAAACCCCTTATGACTTCCAGATCTTCACCACCTATCCTCGACAATGGACGGCTTGATTTATTCTTCAAAGAGTTCAGCATTTCGTGACTCACACGTTGTAAGGTTGTTTCCTTCGAATCCCTCGACTCCCGAAACGTCGAAATCTCCCTCTGGACGATCGACAGCCCAGACCACTCCTGGGTCAACAACCATGATCACATCACGATTTCGCATATCATGAGTTGGTGTAGTCTCACCCTTTGACCACTCCCAATCACGAGTCAGTGAAATGCTACCCGAATACCACGCGTCCCTCCTTTGGTTCTTCCACCGGCTGACATGTGTCCAACTTGATATCTGGCGGTCTAACTTCACGTCGGGATTTCACGTATCGCGCATTCAAAGGGATCTCTACCTCTATTTCCTTGAACTCCGAAATCCTCCTTTGAGAATGAAGCATTAAGGTTAGTGCTACTTTTGTAGATCTGACGGTTGTCCGTCCTTGTCTCTGCGTTCCTCCAATATCGATTGTTCTTCCTCTGGAGCCTTCGTTACTTCCAGTCCTTGAATATTTTCAATCTCCAAAGGTTTCGAACCTTTGTCCCTTCCTCTACAATCCACCTTGGTTTAATGATTACTTTTCAAGTGTTATCTCTCCTGAGCTTCGTCAGCTATAAAGGACTTAAGAGCCTTGCACTCTTCTCCTAGGCTTGACTCTTAGAAGAGTCTTCCTCACATGCCTTGCGCTCATTCATCTAGTCTAGGACTTGAGTGGGTCTCAGTCTCTACTTGCCTTGCAAGGAGCCTGTGCATAACTGCACTACCTCTCTTGAGCTTAACAAACATCGTCCTCTAAGGGACTCAAAGTGATTAGGAAGTTTGACATGTGTACATGAAATTGTGTCCATGGTTGACGAACACATAGTTTGTGACTTTGGCTTATGCTACCACAGGACACAATCATTTACAAGTATAAAACATGTCCTAACCATATAATTTCTTACTTGCTTAATTATACAACCAAGCAGAAATAGAAGGGATATAATATATCCATTAAGAAATCATGCGCATTCCTAAAAACATTCACAGTGTAACCAATTGATACATAGTTATAGCTAAATTACATAGGGCAAGAGATCGCTTATCTATTATAGGTTGTCGCCAACCAACTGACTGTGGGCGTTCGTCCTTCCACCTGACCATAGGCTTAGAGGCATTCAATCTTAGCACTCTGGCCACCCCCATGCCAAGCCATGATATCACTAGGGAGCTCTTCGCAGTTCTCAAGAACTCTTTTTTCGTTTCATCTTCTGCTCGGTTTCTGTTCTCTACGCACTTTCAAAGGTTTTCCTCTCTGTTTTGGCCTCAACGAGTTTTATTAGATGCTCATCCAGCATCAAGTTTGTGGCCTTCTAGTCATACTCCTCTGGAGAGCTCCATGCATCCCTCTTACAATCTTGCGCTCTCGTCTCCCCCTCTCCTTCCTGTCTTCTCATGTATAAGTGTCTCCTTCCTTCTGTCAGAAGGAAGCTCAGGTCCACCTGGTCTGCCAGACCCTGCGGTACTTTGGGATGACTTATTGCAGCTAGACCATTCCCCCATTCATGGGAGTAGTTGTTAATTCAACCACGGGTCCTTTTCTTCATTAACTACTTTCCCTCCTCTAGTGATATCATGGCCAATACTTTCAAGTCTTCACCCCCACAGTCAGTTATTGGCAACTCAAACAATAATACATTTACATTGTCCTCATGCATTAGCATGGTAATTCATATTTTATGATTAATTACAAATTAGGGGAAACATGGTATTACAATTCCCTCCCCAAGGAACATTGTCCTTGGTGTTCTTTCTCAAAAACACTTGTCATGCCTTTCTCATTCGGCCACTTCAGAAGTCTTGACCTTCATCCTCGGTCAGGTTCTCTTTCAGGCTCTTAGTCTTTGTCACCTGCCTTCAATAATTCTTGGACAACAAGCACATTAATCACAATTTTGTGCAAAAACATCTTAGTGTTGTTCAAAATTCAAGAGGAAATTTCAAAATCCAACACAATACTCATCTATGCAGTTTGGTGGATTTGTATCCACATGGTTGTTTTGTTATCTAGGCTCATTGTTTTTCCTCGACCTACCCATTGGGTGCATGATTCCAATTCAATAGTTCACAAGAGCCATCATGGTTTCATCTTCCTTGTGGTCACTCACCCTCCAGGCCCAGGCTCATGCATCCCCTTCACTGCTATACAGTCCCTTGGGCAATCCATCTTGCCTTGCCAAGGTTTTATCGCACAGGAAAAACTACCTATTGTGTGCATGATCCCAATAGTTTAAAAGAACTATTAAGGTATCCTCTTCCTTGCAGTTACTCACCCTCCAGGCCCAGGCTCAGGCATCCCCTTCACTGCTATACAGTTCCTCGGGCGATCCATCTTGCCTTGCCAAGGTTTTCTCGCACAAGAAGAATGTTAGAGACTCTATCGAGTCTTACAGTCGAGGCATCCCTCAGACTTGCTCTACTGAGGCATCCCTCCAGCTTGTGTTACCTCAACACAATGTATTCCAGGCGATCATGACTTATCACAGGGTTCTCGTGGCTCAGCAATAGCCACTTTTCATCATCCTCAGCTTTGATAGCCTTCATCTATCCTTTCTAGAGAGATATTTTCTCCTCACCTATATCACAGGTATACAAAATTCATGAGACATCATTTTAAATTCTAACTTTCATAATTTTATTTCAAATTTGTCACCCACAGATTTTTCCAATCTCTTCTTTTATTTTCAGATCTGTTTCGTACTGAACTAGATTCACAAGCATGGGACTTTCTTTCCCATAACATTTTAGCTCAACGAGAAATCGGTCTTCCTTATGGTCTTACAGCATTGCCATACCCAAGACTCTTTCTTCCTGCAATCGTTAGTCAACTGATCAAAGTGTTAGTTCTCATGCACATACATTTTTATTGTGAATTTACAACGTTGTCACAAACAATTTTAGAATTGTGCATACTAATGTTACACCTCAAAATTACTCACTTCGATAGTGTCGCAAGTGTCGTCATTACAAGTGTTGTAAGTGTCGCATATTGTTCGCAAGTGTCGCATATTGACCACAAGTGTTATAAGTGTTGCTAACATCATACTGCCTTCTTGCCTATGTCATGCCTCAAATGACATGACAGGGACACTTAGGACACCTCAAAGACTAGTTTTGAAGAGGAGGAATCAGTCTACTAGAAGTACAAGACTTTTGCCACTGAAAGAACCACTCAAAAATGGGTTTTGGAGGGGAGCACTCCCCTATACACTGTCAGGAAGTGCTGGCGCTCCCTGGCCTTTTTTGGGGGAGCGTTATAATGCTCTGGTGCCCCTTTTGGGGGAGCGCTACCTTTTCTGGGTGAAATTTGGTTTGTTGAGAAGAACGAGGGAAAAATCCCCTCAATATCTGAAGTTGGTTGGATTCGAATATGATCTCAAGGCATGATCTAAGGAGAGAAATCCTCAAATTATCCCAAAGATCTCTCAAGTGGTTAGGTCTTTCCAAGATTATATAAAGAGGCCTTCTCATGGTGAAAGGGGAGGAAATATTGGAGGTATGAAACCTATGATCTCATAGACAACATACAGTACATGAAGAGAGACATTGCAATAGCATCTAACTTATGATTTGATGAGGGAGATGTCATTTGAAGTATCAACATCTTGTATGTGGGTTATTTGAGCAAGGGTCTGGACAAGGAGAGCTTGGTGAAGCTGTTGCACTACATCCATGGCTGTAAGTAACACTTTGTTCTCATCAATATAAATTCATGCTTGACCTGTTTCCTTTGAAGTTTGTTGTGAATATGAACTTGTCTTCTTCATAAGACAGATCTATATTTGAGATAATCTCAATAGAGTAGGAAGTTCATTGTATCTTTGTTTGTTCTACAGGACCTATTGAGGAGCTTAGGATTGAAGCTCAACTTGGACTTTACAAGGATGAATGCCATTAAAAGGTACATACTTTTCTTCTTCCTCTTCGTACATTAACTTAATTAGATATAAAAGGAAAGTGAGTGTTCATGTTAAACACTTTTCTGTCTTGGCTTTAAAGAGTTAGGGACCTCGAGAGAATCCACTTGTCCGCAGGAGGATTTCTCTTCAATAGAAATTGGCGACTCCATTGGGGAGGAACTCTGATTTTTGTTTCCTTTCCCAAATTTTGTTTTGACCCTTTGCCCAATCATTTGACCTTCTCCATATTGTTTTTTTTATTCTTAGAATGGTTTGATTGCCTCTTTATTTCATCATGATCACCCTGATTGACTGAATTTTCTTGAATTTTTTTGTTTCTGGGAAGTTTTATGAGCTTTTGAAGCAGAGCGCTCCCCTACCCTTGTTATCAGAGCACCAACACTCCTTGTTGGTCTTACACAGAGTGTTATAACGATCTGGTGCCCCTTACACCAGAGCAGTACCCCTTTTTCTATGAAAAATCCTCTAGTTTTTCATTTTTTTGGGTTCAGTTTCTTCTTTTTACATTTGCTAAGGGTCTCATACTCTCAATCCATCTTGGTATTGGCCTTTAATACCTTGTTTTCTAAGGATTCATCCTCTTTTGTTTGGATTTTTTTTTACATTTTTCCTTACTTTGCAATTTCTCCTTCACGATTTAGAGTCAATTTATCATTTTCTTCTCGTTTATCTGAATGAGTGAAAACTTTGTAAGGGTTTTCAAAGGTTTTTTCTACTTTTCTTTCTGATCTTTGAATCATCTTGTCCAAGCTCTTTCTCCTTCCTTTTGTGTTTTTGGCTTTATTTCTCTTGTTTTATCACAACAAGGGTGTGTTTTTGTTTATGTGGAGTTTGCTTCCGGTTGCTTCAATCTCACAGATCTTGCAGTCTGATTAGCATAGGAAGCTTTACATCCAACTGATTATCAGTCACATATAAACATTTTAGAATTGTATTGGATTCCTTATTGAGGACTATTGCATGAGGTCATTGCATCTTGGTGTTTGAAAGTGAAAGGAAAATCCTTCTCCTTGCCTTAAAATAGACATTCATTGAAAGAAAAGACTGCTTATCATTTCTTGTGCATGTTTTGGGAATTGAGTCATAATATCATCAATATTCACTCTCATACACCTCTGAGTAAACAACAACCACTAAAATCAACGCTAAACTAAAATTTATCAGAATTTTTACATTTTTTTAGGCAAACCTACATTAGCTTAAGGTGTAGGGCTTTGGAATAGGTTGAAAGGATAACTTTCCAAAGCTATCAAACAAACTTAGTATCTTGCGGTAGGGAGAGTGAAATCCAATTGTCGTATAGGCTTTATGGGATCCCCCTCTCACACAGGGTTTGTGCACGAGGTCGCACTCAGGAGAGCTACGAAGATTATCCATCCATGGTTTGACTAATTGTAGTAGTCGGATTGTATTATGGGGGTCGCTTGAAGGTATACCCACAATGTTGAGTGGAAGCCTTTAAAGTTGATTTTGGGCTAGATACCCTGCCCTTACATTCAGACTGGACTATCGAATGTACCTTCCCAGGGGCTGACTGTGAGTTGGTGACCTTAGTAGCCACAATATTTAGGGTCTTACATAAGGTGACGGTGAAGGGAAGTCTCACTATACCTGGAACAGATGTTGGTCAAACTCACTCGGGCTCCTTGGAGGGTAAATCCACAATTACTGCATGGAAGCTTTCACCAAGGCATAAATCCATTAAGCAGGTCACCAAAGTAACTGATCCACCCACTCTATCCCCACCCCTTCCTATTTTGATCTCGCGACGTTGGATTTCATCACCAACTAGTGGTTTCATCGTGGGAAGGTTTGTTTGATTGGTTGCTTCTCATATTCATAGCGTGTGTTGTTTGTTTTACTTAGTGGACCTTAGGTCGAGTCAGTATTAATGGTGTCAACTCCTAAGAGTACAAATGGAGGAACCCCTTGTCCTGGGGAACCTTACACCTTTCCTTCTTTTGGAAACTTTGGTCCTCTGTATATTGCCACACTGAGTCTTCCAGGACTCACCATCGGATTACCAGTTTGGTTGATCCCCACTCCGGTGATCTCGAATCCTCCCAATGTTTCAACTGCACCTAATACTTTAGATGTCAGTACACCACCTACACATCAACCTCATGTTGACTTTTTTCCTTCTTCACCCATTAAGTCTCCTTCCCTTTCTCCTTTTTCGCCTAGCGAAAGCTCTAAAGAAAGTAGCCAGGTTGATCAAAAGAAGAAGAAATGGAAAGAGAAGAAGAAGAAGAGCCCGAAAAAGACCAAAGCTCCAATAACATCCAATGTTGTATCCAAGCAACCAACTATTGTTAATAGTACTGGGAGTGGTGATGAGGTCAACAAGATTAAAATGAAGAATTTGAAACCCAAATTCCCTTGCAGTATTTGTAAGGGTGACCATTTTCTGAGGGATTGCCCTGGTGTTCCCAAGGTCTTAGAAATGTGGTCTTCCACGTCATTAACCCCTGTTGGGCATGCTGGTGATGCCCCATCAACTAGTGACATTAAGGTTGGTAAGAAGAAGATAATTGTCAAGTTTCCTTGCATGTTATGCAAAGGTGATCATTACTCTCACCTTTGCCCTCGTATGGATGAGGCTTCTTCTCTTTTGGAAAAGATTCAACTTCCAGCTGGTTATCGTAGGTTTTTCCCCAACCCCTCATTAGTTGATGGATTGGTCAATCCAGTTCCATCCCCGGTCAGTCCAGTTGATCAGGTGGTCAATCTAGTTTCATCCTCGATTGAACCACTAACCAAAGTAGTTGATCCAGTTCCATCATCGATCAACCCCACTTCTCATCTGAAAAGTGAAACCCAAGTGATTGATCCACTCCTGTCATTGTTCAGTCCCACTCTTCATCTGAAGAGTGCCAACATGGTCAATCCCACTCCTCCTTTGACGAGTGCCAAAGTGGTTGCTCCGATCCCTTCATCGGTCAGTCCAATTGATCATGTATTCAATATGGTCACGTCCTTAATTGAACCAGTTGACAAAGTGGTTGATCCGATCCCATCTTCTATTGACCCCATTCTCCCCTTGGAGAATAAAACCCAAGTGGTCGATTCAATCTCATCATCGATCGATCCTACTCTCCCTCTAGAGAGTAAACCTGGTATTTCCCACGTTTTTCTCATTGATACAGAATCTACCGTGCCAAGGGCCATTCCTCCTTCTCCTGTGAAAACCCCTCCAAGTAATGAGGCCATCCTTTTTGATTGGGGTGCACTAACTAGACCTCGTCTTCCCTCTCACATTCCTTTCCAGATTACAGTATAAGTTTGTGGTTGGGACGTTCCTCAAACACTGATAGATGAAGGTGCGCCCATTAGTATTTTGTCCTCTGTTGCTTGGCACACTTTGGGTTGTCCTTAGCTTGTGTTGTTTACACAAAATCTGTTAGCTTTTAACAAAAGAACCAGTCAACCTTTAGGGACCCTTCCTCAGTTTCCCATAACTTTGGGAGGGAAAACTGTCTTTATTGATGTCATGGTAGTCCGAGACCCCTTAGATTTCTCTTTACTCCTTGGGCAGGATTATGTCTATGTCATGAAAGCTATTGTGTCCACTCTTTTTCATGTGATATATTTCCCCCATGATGGAAGAATTGTGACTATTGATCAACTTTCATTCATTAGTCCTGACTGGATTACCTCCCTAAATGGTTCTTATATGCAGATAGTATCGCTTCTACCACATGTTAATTATGTGGCGTTGTCTCCCATGACTTCAAATTCCGATGATTTAGATCCAGTAGTTGACATGGTGATCTCTTCGATAGGGCTATTAGAGCCTGATTGCCTTACCCCTGTCGAGACCCTCGACATGTGTTCCTTCCAGAGAATTTGTCTTCCATCTAGTGAAGATCTCTTGGAAGCCATGACCAAGTTTTTTCCCTTGACATGGTGTCCTTATAGAGCATTTTCCTCTTGGAACCCATGATCAAGACGAAGCCATGAGCATAGTTTTCTTCTTTGTGGCGAGCTCGTTAAAAAATGAAATAGAGGCTACGAGCATAGTTCTTTTCTTGTGTCAAACTCGTTAAAAAATGAAACAACCATCTGGGGATTGAACCTGGAACCTTGAGCATAGTTTTCTTCTCTGTGGTGAGCTCCTTAAAAAATTAAACAATCACTTCTCATACCAAGTCGAGTCTTTCGTTAGGTCTTGTTTTTGAACCTTCATTTCATCCACTTGTATCCTTTTTCTCCATCTAGTAGGGAAATTGGTGACAACCTCAAAGTCGGTGAATGAATTGAATCTTGGGGGGCATGTCTCCAGCCTTTGATTATCATTCTGGAGTTAAGCCACTAGCTTTTCAAGCTCGGGGAAAAATACCAACCATCCATGGGTCTCCCAACCTTTGGAAATTACGTTGGGAATTTACAAGCATTGTTTAAATTTTGTTTCAAGCTTGTGTAAAAATGAAACCAATACCGAGCTTAGTCTTTTTTCTTTCTCGTGCTTGAAAGAAACATGAGAATGTAACCGAGTATACTTTTATCACTTTTTCAGACTCATAAAGGTTATACGAAAAAGGAACCCCCTGGAGTCTCCTTTAAGCTCTTTTTAGACTCTCTAAACGTGAAAAGATTGCCAAGTGATCTTGCTTCCTTTCCCACTCGTTAAAAGGTTTAAAAGGGCGTCTTTCGAGTGATAATTTATCTCTTTTTTGGCCTCCTGAAACTATCATTATGAAAAAGGACCACATTGGAGTCATCTTTAAGTTCTTTTGCAGACTCTCTAAATATGAAAAACCACCAAGTTTACCTTCTCTAGACTCGTTAAACAATCATACATTGAAGGGCCCATATGGGACCGAACCCTTACTTCTTCCAGTTCATTAAACAAAGGAAGAGGGACTTACTAAAGGTGAGATATATTGAGCATGTGTTACCCTCCTTGAGCTCGTTAAATTACAAAGAGGTACTCATCTATCTGGATGGGGGAAAAATTGAAGGAAGCAAGCCAAGCAGTTTTTGAGAACATTACCAGTAACTCTTAGAGTCGCCCTTGAACACGACACTTTGTCTTTGCGCACATCTTAATCTGCTGAACCTCTGCACTGAACCAATCCTCTAAGTTTTTCTTACTCCTTTGGGTCACCCGACGAAAGTCACAGTATTCACTGCATCATCGTGTTTTGGTCATTGTCATGTTTCTGCTGTTATGCCTCAGTGTTCAAGGGAAGTATCCACCTCGAGAGTCAGCCATCACAAATATCTTGTTTCAATACCCATGTCAGTCTATGTTCATTTGATCTACCAATTTACATCTCTATGTCAATTTCGTGTCGTTGATGGGGAATACATCAAAGCCCTCTTGCGACGAGTCTATTCTTGTTGACTTCAACACATTATTTGGGAACTAGACTTAGAAACTAGTTAGTACCTTAGGACATGCATGCCTCAATGGCAGGCCTCCTTACATCCGACAGTGGGTTTACATCATTGACCTCTGATCGGATGATTCCATGAATGTTCGACTTTATCTCATCTATTCACATTCGTTGGAATGTACTAGGGTACCTTGGGAATCATTGACATCAATGGCGATTTCCCTCACACTTGTTAACGGTTTACATCATTGACCGGTAATCAAGTGGTTTCTGCCATGTTCGACATCAGGACATCTATCCACATGGTTAGATTCGTACTACATTGGGATCGGTAAGAAGACCCTGGGTTGAGTGATCACTCTTATATGTACTTTGCCTAGGTTGTGAAGGAGTTTCATTTGAACAATGAAACATATATTGTTACATAGATCCACTTTGTATTGGTCATGGCTATGTCTTGTCATCTCGTAGATCCACTATGTATTCTTCATGGCTACGATCAGTTTAGGTCATAGGAGTATAGATCCACACTGTATCCTCAATGGCTATACCTTTTATCAATATAATTATGGATCCACATTGTATTTTATGGCGGCCATATCTTGCAAGTCTTTATCACCCAAGCATAGGTATGCCTGCCTTGGGTTTGAAACATGTCATAATATTTGTTGGATGTTTGTGTGTAGCTTATATCAAGTTCTCTGTGTCTATACCCTTGCTTAAAAAAGTCTACAAAGTACTTCAGTCATCACGTCTTCTAACTTTGTACATTGGGGGACAATCTGTTACACCTCAAAATTACTCACTTTGATAGTGTCTCAAGTGCCGTCATTACAAGTGTTGTAAGTGTCGCATCTTGTATGCAAGTGTCGCATCTTGACCACAAGTGTTATAAGTTTTTCTAACATCATACTGCCTTCTTTCCTATGTCATGCCTCCAATGACATGACAGGGACACTTAGGACACCTCAAAGACTAGTTTTGAAGAGGAGGAATCAGTCTACTAGAAGTACAAGCTTTTTTCCACTGAAAGAACCACTCAAAAATGGGTTTTCGAGGGGAGCACTCCCCTATACACTGTCAAGGAGCATTGGTGCTCCCTGGCCTTCTTTAGGGGAGCGTTATAACGCTCTGGTGCCCCTTTTGGGGGAGCGCTACCTTTTCTGGGCGAAATTTGGTTTGTTGAGAAGAATGAGGGAAAGATCCCCTCAATATCTGAAGGTGGTTGGATTCGAATATGATCT
>JZKD02S1919960.1:11473-25737 GCA_000966675.3 Picea glauca | reverse complement strand
ATATATATATATATATATATATATATATATATATTCAAAATCATGCATACTAATAGTCCAAGCCATTGTCATCTATTCAAGGATACAAAGCGAAAGGATACATCATCCCTTACCTACGCATCATTCCAGCCTACCAAATTTTTAAAATGCAATTCAGATATCAATTGATTGTAATGAATGTGCCAACATTCATGGCCACATTCATACCCAATGCACCCTTGCATTGATTTCAAGCTTGTCACACTTTATGATAGGTTCTTGGCCATGGTGTGTTGGAATTTAACCAACCTCTTCACCACATGTCCTATTCATTTTCATTCACTCTTACAACAGGACCATGCTTCCTGCTATAGGCCAATCATGACCCCAAATCGGTGCACCTAAAAATCAAAGGTTTCACATGAATGCCTTTAAGAATTCTTCCTCCATTGATAACCAGTGTGCCACCACTTGTGGCCACCCAAATTTGTTTTCCTTCAACGTTTTCATAATGTGATTAAAACCTTGGGAGGTTCTCCTTCCTGAATCATACCTTACTTGGGTATCCAAGGCATACAACTGCCTCTCAAAGGTTCATACATAATACTAAGACAATAAAATATTTCAGAAGGGGTTCTTACCAAATCCCTTCATACCTTGTGCCACACAGGCACGAATATCTTTATACCGGTTCTTGGCTGCTAGCACCCTCCTTTTGATTTTTACCTCATTAGCAGTGCTTTATGGGGACTTTTATAGCCCTGCCAACAATCTTCCACCCGCAGCCTTCTCCTGATCATTCTCTGTTTGAGTTTGCCCATCATTGGCGACTGTCTTCCTCAATAGCTCCAATTCATTTCTATACACAGCATGCATCATCATAGACACAATCACATTAGTCATAATATTAAACCAAATGCAAGTATCATAACATTCAAATTCATAAACATCTTCAAATGTTTCCACAAGTGCAACACAAACAAATTTCGATTGTATCTTCGACAATACAATCCTTATTACTTATGGTGTCAAGACCTTTTTTTATTTTTATTGGCATACCATCTTTCTCACCCAAGGAAAACATAATACTCAATGAGGAAAGAATTGAGGACTCTCCCTTTCTTCCAACTCTTTCTACATTGCCTGTGACTTTTCAACCCAACTAAGTTATTTCTAAGGTCTCATTGCCTTTTTTTTTTTCAACATGGCTTTAACCAAGCCTAATCAATCAAACATACTCATTTACTTACTTACTTATTCTCTCTTGTCCAGTTGTACATGTTCTTACAACTACTCGTCTAAAACTTACAACTCTGTATGCAAATCCGAGTTCTTAGGGTGGAAGTAATGTTCCTCCTTTTTCGTTTTCTTTGTTTTTGCAATGTACTCCCTTTTTGGGCCCTCCTGCTCTTTTCTTGAGCAACCTTGGTTAGGTCTCGCCCCAACCCTTTTGGATACAACAACATCCTTAGTATTAAGATTTTTGTTCATAGTGGGTCACGAACCTGTGCATCCTGCACATTATTATCTGGTTCTCAGAGTAGTTAACATTTAGTTGTTAGTCTTCCACCTACACATTTAGTTTAAAATGTAATCCAGGATTCTTATATATATAAGCTTGTAGCCCCCTGCTTAATTCTTGGTAGTCATTAAGGTTGTGACTCTGTTCTTTTGACTGTGTCCTTACACAGTTTCTTCACAGGGAACTCCTTCAGTATGTAACTTCCTTATTGTATGTCCATCGCTATCTGTGATGGACTCAGCCTTGAGTTAGCTTTAGTTGTTTACCAAATATTCCCCTTAAGGAATATAAACATGCATCTTTGTTAGCTTACATCTATGATGTACTTAACAATTTTCATAGTCCTAAGCCTGCATGTAGCTGTCATAGGTATTTCTCACAACCCACATGCATCTTTACTTCTAAGATCAGTCAACTCAGGATTGTTCACAATCCTTCTCATGTGATTCTCAAAGGCATAGTCATTTTCCTCTTATCCTGACAACAGAGCAAATTTGCTCATTCACCCTTTTATCTAATTATATTAGTATTTTATGAGGAAATGGAATACATTCCCCTTGGGCTATTATTTGGAATCGAACTTTCATGACTCCCCATAATGGAGTCAGCTATGCGTCCATAGTATTCATTTAATCTGGACAAGAACAATACTTGTTTTATATTTCACCCATCAGGGCAACCATATCATGCTTATAACTATACTCTTACATCATACATGTGCATCACTTGCACGTTTAATATCATTCATACCTAACTGGTATTAATAACAAGCTTTGTATTAAGAAGCTCCATAATGCATTAAACTCAAGTACTCAAGCATAATTAAACACAACTAAGTATTCATCATGCGAGCTTACTACTGGTGCCTTTTCCATGTAACTCACAGGGATGATTTTAGGGGTTAAATTTCGCTCATGGGCTAATTTTCCATGGTTTTTCCAAACACAAGATTCGTTATTTTAAAAATGATTCACCCAAATTCTATAGGATAAAATTATTTTACCTTAAAAATCGCCAAAAAATTATAAAAACTATATAAAATACTTATAAATTTGAATATTTAAAAAAATATCGCCAAACATTTATAGTCGACATATGAAGGATTAGTAATATTAGCCAAGGTTTCTACATTTTAAAATAAATTTCCATCCTTAAAATCATCCCTGACTCACACACTTGGACATATCAGGCTTCTATATCCTTTTCCCAAGGATCTTCCAATCATCCTTATGACAAGCCTCATAGGAACACTCAACACTGAGTTTCCCTTTCGGTTGAGAGCTTGCAGTCATTCACACGACATTCACATGGATGTTGAATCAGACATAGTCATAACTATGTTCCCTTTTATACGTTAACAACTAGTGAGAAAAATTCTTGCCTCAACCTCCATGGAACATTTCCCAACTATAAATACATTCTAGGCAATTATAACCATGTCCCAGGTAACAGAATCAACCAAACTAGCTTCCAATTATATTTGTATGGCTACCATCCACCACTGGATGTCAATCTAACCCATTAGGATTCTAGAAGTGTCCCCAGACTTCCTTTACCACATTCAGGATCAACATTTAGTCAACCATTTTATCTTAACTTTAACAATAATGTCTAATATCATTTGGACTACTTACTATGTATCCTAGTTCAAAAGTCCAGAGTATCTTTAGGTCAAAATTAGTATTGACCATTACATCTAGCATTCTTCCTTTTGTTCATCACAGTCAGGGACTGAGGCCATTCTCCTCTTCCCACAAGAATTCTGGCAGATTATTTTCCTATCCACCAAGCAAGGGAGGTTGCTATGACTCAATCACTCTATATTTCTACACCTCCGTTTATCAGTTTGATTAGAAACTTTGCCCAACAATTCCTGTACCTAGAAACAAAGTTCGTTTCTCAATCCACTTGAAACCCGAGAGTTGCGCATGCTCTCCCTTTTCAAAGAATGGTCACCATACTCATTCCTATGATTGTGAGGAGTTATATGCTCCAAGTTTAAAATAGTAACTATAACTTGCTAAGGGTCCTACCGGTCCTTACCAGATTTCCTAAATCATAAAGGAATTCTTCACGGGGATCTTAATCCTTACATACCAGCCATCTCAATTGTAAGAGACTCTACCTGCTTAGTAGGTAGACATTGTCACACTATAGGAGAACAACTTAGGTCATGTCCCTTGTCTGGCTCGTGCAACTTCATAACATAATTTCTTCCACCTCTGTCATTCACATTCAGGTCTTATCAGTAATATTGATCAGCATGTCCCTACTCCTATAAGAGTAGTTATCACTTTGTCAAAGGGACAATATAATTTCTTTGTTGGGATTCCGTAGGAACTCCCAAATACGGTTTCATTCTGCAGACCTTCTCCTTAAGGAGTAATGCAGATAACAATACCCCTTCATGCGACTCGTGCATGAGCCCAAGCAGGCCAAGTGTTGTAACCATGCTCTCATACCATTTTGTCACACACCCACTACGACAAAAATAAAAAAAAAATCTCCCCTTTTCTCGAGGGACAGAATCCCTAAATTGCTACGGGGGCCTAGCGCAGGCTAGCTCTTCTCTTGTCCTCCCCCATGTGACCACTACTTGTGACTACAAAGCCTATCCAAAGGGAACCTTTCGCATTTCACGATTTCAGGGGTATTGCGTTCAAGCTACCCCTTATTCCTTGTTTCTCGAAAACCCGAAATGGGCTTGATGGGCTCTAACTCCTCCTTAGGCCTCCATCCATGTGACGATTCACCATGACCATGCACTAACACCAAAAGGTGCTACCAGAGATCACGTTTCGGGATTCCTGTTGCAAGGAACCTTGGTTCCCCAATCCCCAAAACCTGAAACCCAGGGCTACGATTGTTCTTGGCTCTTTTATTCACACGACCCTTCGCTTGGAACCTGGGGCCAAACCCTGGACATGCATCCCGATCCCCGTGTTTCGACGAATTCACAAACAACACTCCACCGTTCCCCAAACTTCTGATGTATGAGGGTCCGACGAATAGATCCTACGGTCCAAATCTCCTTGCAAATCAACAACCCTGATCAAATCTCGTCTTTCTCCTTTTCGAGATTTTTGAGGATTCTTCACCTCCCAACTCCTGATTGTGAATCACTGAAATGGGTTGGGCATCAGATCCAACGACTCATGTTCCTCTGCAAATCAATGGCCAAGATTAAAACCGACGATTTTCTTCCAGGATTTTGGGGAAGTATTCCCCTCTAATTTCCCAGTGTCCAAACCCTCGATGGCTTCCAGATCTTCACCACCTGTCCTCTACAATGGACGACTTGATTTCTTCTTTGAAGAGTTTGGGATTTCGTGACTCGCACATTGTAAGTTTCTTTCCTTTGAATCCCTCGACTCCCGAAACGTTGAAATCTCCCTCTGGACAATCGACAGTCCAGACCACTCGTGGGTCAATGACCACAATTACGTCATGATTTCACATATCGTGAGTTGGTGTAGTCTCTCCCTTTGATCAGTCCCAATTACAAGTCAGCAAAATGCTACCCGACTGCCACGCATCCCTCCTTTGGTTCTTCCATCGGCTGACACATCTCCAACTTGATATCTGACGGTCTAACTTCCCATCGGGATTTCACGTATCACGCATTCGAAGGGATCTCTACCTCTATTTCCCCGAACGTCGAAATGTCGAAATCCTCCTTTGGGAACGAAGCGTTAAGGTTAGCGTTACTTTTATAGATCTGATGGTTGTCCGTCCTTGTCTCTGCGTTCCTCCAATATCTATCGTTCTTCCTCTGGAGCCTTCACTGCTTCCAGTCCTTGAATATTTTCAGTCTCCAAAGGTTTCTAACCTTTGTCCCTTCCTCTGCAATCCACCTTGGTATAATGAACACTCTGCAAGTGCTATCCCTCCTGAGCTTCATCAGCTATGAAGGACTTAAGAGCCTTACGCTCTTCTCCTGGGCTTGACTCTTAGAAGAGTCTCCCGCGCACCCCTTGCGCTCATTCATCTAGTCTAGGACTTGAGTGGGTCTTGGTCTCTACTTGCCTCGCAAGGAGCCTGTGCATAACTGCACTACCTCTCTTGAGCTTAACAGACATCGTCCTCTAAGGGACTTAAAGTGATTAGGAATATTGACATGTGTACATGAAATTGTGTCCATGGTCGACAAATACACAGTTCGTGACTCTGGCTTATGCTACCACATGACACAAGCATTTACGAGTATAAAACATGTCCTAACCATATAATTTCTTACTTGCTTAATTATACAACCAAGCAGAAATAGAAGGGATATAATATATCCATTAAGAAATCATGCACATTCCTGAAAACATTCACAGTGTAACCAATTCATACATAGTTATAGCTAAATTACACAGGGCATGAGATCGCTTATCTATTACATGTTGCCACCAACCAACTGACTGTGGGTGTTCGTCCTTCCACCCAACCATAGGCTCAGAGGCATTCAATATTATCACTTTGGCCACCCACGTGCCAAGCCATGATATCACCAGGGAGCTCTTTGCAGTTCTCAAGAACTCTTTTTATGTTTCATCTTCTACTCGGGTTCTGTTCTCTACGCATTTTTAGAGGTTTTCCTCTCTGTTTTGGCCTCGACGAGTTTTATTAGTTGCTCGTCCAGCATCAATTTCATGACCTTTTGGTCATACTCCTTTGGAGAGCTCCACGCATCCCTCTTACGAGCTTGCACTCCCGTCTCCCCCTCTCCTTACTGTCTGCTCATGTATAACTGTCTCCTTCCTTCTATCGGAAGGAAGCTCGAGTCCGTCTGGTCTGCCAGACCCTGCGGTACTTTGGGTTGACTTCCTGCAGCTAGACCATGCCCCCATTCATGGGGGTAGTTGGTAATTCAACCACCGATCCTTTTCTTCATTAGTTTCTTTCCCTCCTCTAGTGATGTCATGGCCAGTACTTTCAAGTCTTCACCCCCACAGTTAGTTATTGACAACTCAAACAATAATACATTTACATTGTCCTCATGCATTAGCATGGTAATTCCTATTTTATGATTAATTACAAATTGGGGGAAATAGGGTGTTACACCTTGTCTCTTCTAGGTATGGCATACTTGCAATGGTTTCTTATTCAACGTTCAAGTACGTAATGACTAGTATTCTTTCTGCATTCGATCATCTGTTTGGTTGAAAAGCCTGCCTAATGATTTGTATGTTGAAATTATTTGTTTTGTTACAGTAAATTGGAAGAAACGTCCAACCTAGATGCAAAATGCAAATCTGTTGAGGCACATAACTTCTTCGGGCATCAGAGGTGTGGAAAGTCCATCAATTGCTGTAGAATGCATCAACATAGCTCTGGAAACTGTATCAAATGTTACAAATGGAATCATAATATATCTTTCCTCGAAGCGGTGGAAGTATGGTGGCCCACAGAAACGTCTGGAATGTTCGGAGGTGACGCCAAACATGCGGAGTCTGCAACTACATCCAGAGGAAACTGAACAAACTTTGACAAAGAACGTGGCTTTCTATCAAGTCGATTACCAGACCCACATGTAGCTCATCAAACTTTGAAA
Organism: Picea glauca; assembly: GCA_000966675.3. NCBI lineage: Eukaryota > Viridiplantae > Streptophyta > Pinopsida > Pinales > Pinaceae > Picea > Picea glauca. The sequence goes on along the minus strand of JZKD02S1919960.1, from coordinate 18,697 downwards.
TAGAAAATTTTGTAGTCATAATATGTTGTTTTATCCACCCATACAGTTTCTTTTACCCGCCTCTGGTTACATTCACAAATGGAGTAACATTTCTCATCATTTACTAACATGACAGGCCATTTTGCAAGCCACTATAAATGTGTCGCCGCCAAGGAAATTAAATTCTTCTGCCATCTGTACAATTCAATACACTTGGAAAATCTGTGTTGTTGGAAGAAGCTATATACTTAAACGAAGAACTATTTTGCACATGACCTCAAAATCCATTACAATTCCTAGCAAGAAAACAAAGAAGTTCAACAAACAAATCTCCAGGCAGCCCTTTCAAACAACCAAATCATCGAACACAGGGAGAACACCAACCGGAAGATACTTGTTCTTTTTTTTTCGTCCTCTCTGAGATTCTCTTGTATAACAGAGTTTTTTTTTTACTCAAAGCTCGCGTCACATAAAACCAGTCTCTCTTCTTTCATCTGCCCTTCAATCGCATCTCTAAGTTGTCTTACATGTCCATGACCAGGAACATTAGAACAAAGACACCTAAAGCACAATTGTTTGATGATAGAGAGAAATGGCAATAAGTATTTAAAAGCAATGCTGGATGATCTTCCGTAGATTTTGTGTTGATTCGTTTTAATGATAGATGTTCTCGATATTTTCGCTTATTAATGCCCATCTTTTCAAATATGTACGTTGAATAGTGACTAGCAGCACGTATTAAAATTCCCATATCCGAGCAGATTCTCAAATCTGACATCTAAGATATGCATAATATTAAAGAGGCACATGAGGTCAAGGCCTCTATGGGTGACACGTTCGTGAACTATGCTGAAGCTTTTAAGAAAAGTAAAACTGCACAAGCAAAAAAAGAAAAAAAATTGTATTTTCGCAAATTCAAAATGCAGGCAATAAGAAATTACCAGATCCCATAATATTCTCCTGCCTATTCATTTTAATGGGAGATGTACTCCGGCTTTCCAGTTTTTGAAGCCCATCTTTTCGAACTTGTCTGGTCGGTTCTGACTTTTGAAAGCAAATTTAATGTCTATTGAGAAGAGGTGAAGGTAGTGGGGATGTATCCCTATGTAATAGACGATACTACTATTTTTTTGTGTTTTTGTGCACGAGCATATGTAAAACGTACGTAAAAAAAAGTAAATTGAGAATGCTATTTTTTTTGGACATGAGCCCTTGAAATTCAAATAGTCTGCAAGTCTGATTGTCAATTTGTATATCGCAGAGCTCTTCATGCTATTTGTAGGACACCAAACAACAAAAGCTGAATTTAGAGCCCGCCACCCTGAGAACCCACGATCCAAAAAATGCTTACTATTTTTTTGTGTGTTTTTGTCCAACAACATATGTGAAACGTACGTAAAGTAAACTATTTCGAGAATACTAAATTTTTTGGACACGACGCCCTTAAAATTCAAATAGTCCGCAAGTCCGATTGTCAATTTGTATATCGCGGAGCTCTTTGATTGTCAATTTTCAGTCGGCTACCCCGAGAACCCGCGATGCAAAAACTAGCTAAGTATGGGATGAAGGCTCCATGCATGTTTTATATATCTACTTTATAAAATTACATATTTCCTATGTTTAATTTATGCTATCCAGGAAACCTATAATTCCATAAATTTCAATCTGTTCTGTCCAGGAGCCCTTCTTTTAAGGAAAACTAATTCGGGAATGCTAATGTATACACTGAACACGACCTGCCATAGTTCGATACAACCTATCCGCGAAGCTGCCTCCATAAAACTGGCTAAGCATGCAACCGAACGACGGTCGGTCGGAATGATCGCAGAACTCTCCGTGCTATTTGCAGGGCATGAAACAACAGAAGCCCAAATTTCATAAATTGCATTATCTTCTGTCTAGGAGCCCTTGTTTTAAAGAAAACTAATTCGGGAAAGCTAATGTATACACCGAACACAACCTGTCATAGATCGATAGAACCTATCCGCGAAGCCGTGTCAAAAAAATGGCTAAGGATGCAACCGAACAGCGGTCGCTCGGAATGACCACAGAAACACGAGAAACTATAGAGTCAGAAACACAGTTTACAAGAGGAAAATAAAAGGGAGAGAACAACTATATCTCCCACACAGCAAAAGGCACTCTCATAACTATGAAACCATAGTAACACAGAGTCCATGGAAAAAGAATCGACAGCTATGAAATCTACTTTGAGGCTGACAAACTCTGCTTCAACACATAAGAGATGCAATTTACATCGCCTGCAATTTTTTAGTCTATTATTCTATCTTAATAGTATTATATGAAATATCCACTGCAAAAAAATGTAACCAGAGATCCAATTGTAGATGTAGTATGCCAACATTGTAAAACCTGGGCAAACAAGAACAAGAAGAAAATAAGAACCCAAGTGCAGGGGCAGGACGTGAACCCTGCAAATAAGGCCCAACTACAGGCACAGGACCGGAACCCTGCAAAGTCGAATCAAGCAACAATAAACAACATACAACGAAGAAAGAAGCAAGCACCAACCACTCCCCCAGGAACAATGTTGTTCCAATCACAATTACAGAAACCCAAACGTGCAAACTACAACAACACAAACAGGCAAGCAAGAACAACAACAACATGCAAATAAGAAATCAGTGCCATGCAAAAAACAAGCATGGACCAATGAACCAACAATGTTGCTGGAGGATATAAATTTAAAAAATGGAAGAAAATGTCTTGTAACAAGCCTGTTAGGTAACCATTCAACACTACCAAGCCTGTTAGTTAAACATTTAAGTCTGTCATAAATACTTTGTAAACATTTAAGAAAAAAATTCAATGTCGTAGGTCTCTGACGTATCCCCCAAAAAATATTGTAGTTTTTGTAACAATAGTTCGAACACCAGAGAATGTATTGGAGGGCCAAACTTTCGATATGCCACCATATCAAACATTACCATAAATTTACCTAGCATAAAATGCTAAACCAAACATTCGAATTAATGCTAGCATTAATCCACCTTCGACGAACGCATAACAAAAGATATGATTCAAAAAGACCATATACGATCAAATACTTTGGATATGCCAACATATATAACATTGGGAATAGCGAAGCTGGCAATAAGACCTCCAATCCCTTGTCCAATCAAATCACGACAAATATGGTACTTTTTTTTTATATAAAAATCGATGTTTTCAGTTCCCTGGTTCCAACACTAAGTAATATGGAAATATTTGTGATCAAATGCCAGACTAATATGAAGTCAACGATTTATGACTAGAGTCCCTCTATGCCTATGGCAGGGACTAATAAGATATCAAACAGAACTAAATAAAATATAATCTAATAATAATGAAGTGTTTAATTTAATATGTTACATTTATTAAAACAATTACAGTGGTCAAAATTTTCAAAAAATACAAATAAAATAAGATATCAAACAAAACTAAATAAAATATAATCTAATAATAATGAAGTGTTTAATTTAATATGTTCCATTTATTAAAACAATTAAAGTGATTTAAATAAAAGTAAATGTGATTTAAATAAAAGTAAATGGAATAAACTTTTCTTAACCTTAAAGGACAAGGTAAGTTGATATATAATCTTATAAAATCTCACTAATTTTTTAAAAAGAATTACGGTGAATGGACAGTCAATCTAATCAAATCCCATGGAAGTTTAAAGGACAATGGTGAATGCACAGGAAATCTAATCAAATCCCACGGTGAATTATTTTCCCACCATGAAATCTAATCAAATCCAACGGAAGTTTAAAGGACGACGGTGAATTATTTTCCCACGTACTAGTAATTGATACTTTGTTGACATTAATACTCACTTTAATGACCTGCTTTATTCATCGACCAAATTATTCGTTGGAGATAACGTTCCTTTGCTCCACATAAACCCAAGGCTTCTTCACTTCTTATAAAATATCTTATAACATTCAACCTACTACCACAATTTTTTTCAGCCCTTTACTTCGTTCTACTAATTCCCATTTTCAATCTCTCTCTGCTATCAGCTATGGCAGAGGCATATGTGACGGGAGCGGTGGCCAATGTCACAAGCACCATTATTGTTGCACTTTTTCAGAAGTTGAACGATGTTACTGAGTTCGAGGAAAACCTCCAAATTCTTGATAGTCACTTTAGCAGTATCGAGGGCTCGTTAATCGATATACGCAACCAGTTCCAAGATCAGCAAAATATGATTCCCGAACCCGTGGAAATATGTTTGGAAAACATTAACAACGCCCTCGGAAAGGCCATAGATCTGATCGATCGGGCCAAGCGACATAGAGAGCGAAGCTGGTGTCTCCATTGCTGCTACTTCCTCTGCAACCCCAACATGCCCACACAGATTAGAGCTTGGAAGGCCAAATTTAATGGCCTCTTTCAAAACCTTGATAGGGCCTTTGCAGCATATGCCAATGCCTAGAATATTCTGTCCGCTGAGGCACATCAGGAAGACCTTCTTTGTCAACCTATGCTAGACTATATAGGCTTGGGTATTCGGTCCGCTCAGGATCAGCTGCAGACATGGCTCAACGAACCTCATTACCAGTCTCGTGTGATCGGCATGCATGGCATGGTGGGAATTAGCAAAACGTCCTTGTTGAAAGTCATCTACAACACCTACAAGGAGGAGGTTAGTGGTATCTTTGATTTTGTTGTTTGGTTTGTAGTTTCTCAGAACTTTCATATTAAGGAGTTGTTGGATTCCATTGCTAAGCAATTGGGATTAAATCTGAGGGAAATTTCTGATATTGAAGAAAGGAAGATGAGATTGTATGTGTCTCTCCAAAGTAACCAAAGTAAGAAATTTATTATCGTATTGGACGACATATGGAGTCCAATCGATCTAATAAATGAAGTGGGAGTTAGATTTGGCAATGATAATGAAAGAAAAATCATAATATCCACTCGCAAGAAAGAGGTGATAGGAAGAATGGGGGCAATTGCGTACTCCGTGAACATTAGACCCTTGACCATAGACGAAGGCTGGGAGTTATTTAGAAGAGGAGCTTTTACAAATAGGGTTGTTAATGAGAGTAACATAGAGGAGGCTACAGCCAAAGAAATTGCCGCGGAATGCAAAGGGTTGTCGTTGGCCATAAATGCAGTAGCTGCAGCTATGAGCTGGAAAAAGACGAATGATGAATGGAGTCATTCTCTCATTATGATGAAAAATGCAGATCCTTCCTTTCCAATCACTCACGAGACTATTGATGCAGAGCTCTATCAAAAGTTAAGATGGAGTTATAATGATTTGTTCGATCCTAATCTAAAGCTTTGTTTTCTATATTGTGTTGCATTTCCTGAGGACCGACCCATCATGTGGAGCGTCTCGTGCAAATGTGGAGCGGAGAAGGGTTGGTGAGTCCTAGAGGGACAACTTACTTCATGGATATTGGGCATGAGTACATAGATGTACTGGTAAGCAGGTGCTTGGTCGAGTATGATGGTCATGAGTATTTAAAGGTTCATGATGTTCTGCATGACATGGCCATATATGTCGGCCAAAAGGAGGAGAACTGGTTATTTGCAGCAGGTCGACATCTACATAATTTCCCTAGTAAAGAACAGACCAGGGGTTGCAAAAGAATATCGGTTTTTGATAATGTTATTGAGGAGCTACCCATGGATTTCAAATGCCCAAATCTTGTAAGTTTGATGTTAGCAGTCAACAGATATTTGGCAAAGGTTCCAGAAGGCTTTCTTTCAAAACTTATGTGTGTTAGGGTCCTTGATCTGTCATTCACTTCAATAAGTTCATTGCCGAAATCAATGGGGCAACTTGGACAACTTGAGTTTCTTAGCTTGTGATGTTGCAACGATTTAAAGGATTTGCATGATAGCATATGCAATTTGTCTTGCCTTCAATTTTTGAATCTTGAAGGGTGTTCCTTGCTACATTCATTTCCGAGTGGAATACGAGAGCTTACGAATCTAAAGCATCTCAATTTAGGAGGGTGTGAGAGGTTAGTGACAATTCCACATGGTATTTTTCAACTCACTTCATTGAACAAACTAGCCCTGCCACAACATTGTACGGTTAGAGTAGAGGATCTCGCAAAACTCTGAAATCTGATGGAGCTATGTGCAACGGTAAAGGCTGAAATTGAAGTAGGTACAATGGGTCCCTGGTTTGACATAACAGCTTTGGAATTAACTTACAACCATGATGCAGATACAAATGGAGATGATGTGTTAGAGGATATTCTTTCAGAGAGCATCAAGCATATGAAGAAGTTAGAGAGATTAGTCCTAAGTAATTATCAAGGCTTATCTTTACCAAATTGCATTTGTGATTTTTAGAATATGAAGAGTTTAACTTTGTACAGTTGTGAGCAATTCAGGGAGCTTCCAGCCTTGGAGATTGGGAGTGAAAGTGCACATGGTAGCTTTCCAATGTTGGAGAGGTTGACTTTATTGAAGCTAGACAAGCTAGAGAGTATTGCAGGACCATCTAATGTGTTGAATGAAAAACCAATGTCCCAACTTGAATGCTTGCGCATAGGTGATTGTGCATTTGTTAAGAAGTTGATATTTGCAATGGAGAAGCTACCCAATTTAACACGAGTACACATACAACACTGCAATGAGTTGATCGAGTTGGACTTTGGGAGTGGGAGTTTTCAAATGTTGAGGTATTTAAAATTGAATGGGCTAAATAAATTAGAGAGTATAGGTGGGTCTTTAAATATATAGAATGAAGGAACATTGGCCAAACTTCAAGAATTTAAAATAGACAAGTGTTCATTGTTGAGGAAATTGCCATTAGGAATGGAGAAACTATTTAACTTGAAAATAATTAAGGGAAAGTTGGATTGGTGGCAAAGTATCATTTGCGAAGATGATGAAATGAAAATTACCCTTTCTCAACTTTTTAGGGAAGGATATTAATGTATCATCACCTATTCAAAGGAACTTTTTAGGGAAGGATATTAATGTATCATCACCTATTCAAACTTATTGTGATATCTTTTATATAATATATTTTATTTGTACATTTTTTTTTTCTTCTATCTATCTATGTAAAATATAATAAAATTATTATAATCTACAAAATTTAGTATATAATATATTTATTATAATTGTTTTGTGGTGAGAGAGGTTTTCTACATTTCAGTGTGTTGGAGATATGTAATTTAATATATAATATACTTATTATTCAATATATAATATATTTAGTTTAATTCTATTGTGATGAAGGTGTTGTATACATTTCAGTGTGAGAGAGAT
>JZKD02S1919949.1:13885-42232 GCA_000966675.3 Picea glauca | reverse complement strand
GTTTTCCCGATTTGGGTTTCCAGGGTAAAATCTATGTGTATTGTGTGCCTGATGTGTCATTTACTTTCTTGATTAAATCTTTCTTCCTCTCTTCTGCTAGGTTTAGTGGGGAAGTGTGTCTCATTTCCTAACATGTGGTATCAGATCTTTGTTTCACAAGCTTGGATATGAGCTAAACCCTAGGTACAGTAAGAGTCGTAAGTTAGAAATCTTTAAAGATTGTGCTAAAGATTGTGTTAAAGAATGGCGAGTAGTTCGAGAATAGAGATCGAAAAATTCAATGGCCAAAATTTTGAGCTTTGGAAGCTTAAAATTAAAGATGTCCTTGTAGATTGAGAACAATGGATAGCAGTCTGTCCAGGTACCATATCAACAGGAATGTCGACGGAAGAATGGGAGAAACTAGAGAGAAGAGAAAGGAGTACGTATTCAACTTTTTCTTGCAGATTCGGTGCTATTGAATGTCTCAGCTGAAGATTCGACCAAGAAACTGTGGGACAAGTTGGGAAGATTGTACCAGTCGAAATCCCTAGTAAATAATTTGTTTTTCAGAAAGAAATTGTATCTTCTGAGAATGAGTGTGGAATTTCAGTGACTAAGCATTGAAATGTGTTTAATACCATTATAAGCCAGTCATCTTCTGTGGATATTAAAATCATTGAGGAGGAGAAATGTATAAGCCTATTATGTTATTTGCCAAAATCCTGGGATAGCTTAGTCGTGGCTATAGGGAGTAATGCAACCACATTAGCACTAGAAGAGGTGGTTGAATCTCTATTTTTAGAAGAAATGAGAAGGAAGAATATGGAAGGATTAACCAAATATGATTTAGTGGTGAGAGGTCGACTGATTGACGGAGATAAAGGAAAATTATTTGGTAGAAAGTATAATTCGAAGGGTAGATATAAATCCTCGGTTTAGTCGACAAGAAGATCTTGGAAATGTGGTAAATCTAGGCATTACAAACAGCACTGCAAGTCGAGGGCGACGGAAGTCGGTACGAGATCTGATGAGAAGTGGTCTACTGAGAGAAAGACAACTCCAGATAAGGGAGGCAATGTGTATATGGCATCAACCAGTACACAGTCGGATCAATATGCTTGGTTGATCGACTCAAGAGCATCGTATCATATGACACCACATAAAGAATGGTTATGTGAATATGAACGATATGAAGGAGGAGAAGTGTTCTTGGGGGATGACTCGACAACCAAAATTGTCGGACATGGATGAGTTCAACTGATATTGTAGGATGGGAGGATTAGAACCCTTCCATGTGTGCTACACATTCCGGGTTTGGAAAGAAACATAATATTTGTCAGTAAGATGAGTGATTTTGGAGTGCATACTCTATTTCAAAAGGATTCATGCAAGATAGTCAAAGGTGTGATGGTCTTAATGAAAGGAGTTTGGATTGGAACCCTATATAAGTTGTTAGGGAATGTTGAATCGACTAGATGCAACAACATTGTTATTCCTAAAGTCGACTCGACTTGGGCTGAGTCAATTCAAACCGACTTGAAAAGTCATCATAAAGTCAACCCAACCATGCTATAGCACTAGAGGATGGGACACATTGGAGAAAAATGACTTCGAGGTATGCATAATAAAGGTATGGTCGAAGATTTTCCTGAGTGTAATTTAGAAGTCAAATTTTGTGAACATTGTATATATGGAAAAAAAAATCGGGTGAGGTTCCCATCTAGAGTGACAAAGGAAAATGGGATTCTAGAGTTGGTTCATAGTGATGTGTTTGGCCATGTTACAATTCCTCCACTTGGTGGATCCTTGTATTATGTCTCCTTCATAGATTTCCAGGAAGACATGGATATATTTCCTAGGGAATAAATCATAGGTTTTCAATAAATTCAAAGAGTTTAAATCTCTTGTAGAAAACCAGACAAATAAAAAGATTAAGGTGCTGAGAACTGACAACGGTGGTGAATTCTATGGAAAAGAATTTGATCAGTTCCGAAAGCAGTGTGGCATAGAACAAAAAACTATCACACCATATACCCCATAACAAAATGGAGTTTCTGAGAGAATGAATAGAGCGTTGATGGAAAAGGAAAGGAGCATGCTTATTGGTGTTGGACTCGCACAAGAATTCTAGGTGAAGGCAGTCGACACTAAAAAATATCTATTGAATATGTCTCCTTCGTTTTCGCTAGTCGACATGACTACAAATGAGGTATGTTCGGATAAGAAGAATTTGTTTTCACATCTCAAATTATTGGTTGTGATGCATTTGTGCATGTTCCCAAGGAAAAGAGGAGCAAGTTGGACAAGAAGGCACTCAAATGTATTTTCATTGGATACAAAGAAGGAATGAAAGGATATAATCCCTAGGATCCTACATCAATAAAAATAGTGTACAGTTAAGATGTGGTCTTCAGAGAAGTCAGAAACAAGTCTGAGCCTGAGGAAATTGTTCAGAACGAGAATAATCCTGAGATGGTGCGGTTTGAACTAAGGAATGAAGAAGATGATTTAGATGAGTCGATAGAATCAAAATAAGAGGTGGAACAATTGACTTCGGTTATAAGGAGATTAGAAAGAGTAAGAAAATCAGTCGAAAGGTATAGTCTACCCGACTTCCATTCCACATTCATGTTAACTGCCACCGACAATGAGCCCAAGTCGATTGGGGAGGTGGTCGACTCAGTAGAGGGAAAACTCTGGAAGGATGCCATGGTCGAAGAGATGGAATCCTTGCACAAGAATGACACATGGTAATTAGTCAAGTTTCCTAGTGGAAGAAATATTTTCGGTAGAAAATGGTTATTCAAGAAGAAGATCAATGTAGCTGGTCAAGTCGAGAAATTCAAAGATTGAGTGGTAGAAAAAGGATATTCCCAAGTCGAAGGAGTTGACTTTGGTGAAAAATTTTCCCCTGTTGCAAAATTAACTTCCATTAGAGTACTAATGTCTTTGGCTACAAAATTTGATCTAGAAATAGAATAGATGGATGTGAAGACAACATTCCTACATGGGGACCTGGAAGAGGAAATCTACATGAAACAACCTGAAGGATTTGTAGTAAAGGGAAAGAAATATTTGGTGTGTAAACTGAAAAGATCCCTCTGTGGTCTAAAGCAATAACCAAGGATGCGGTACAAAAAAATCAACACATACATCCTTAGTTTGGGATTTGTGAAAAGAATAGTTGATCACTACATATATTCCAAAGAAGAAGGTGGGTGTTTCATATATGTAGCTTTGTATGTTGATGACATGTTTCTAATTAGAAACACTATGGGCATAATAAAGGAGGTGAATAAGTAACTATCCTCCAAGTTCGACATGAAGGATCTCGGTGCATCTAACTTCATTATAGGAATGGATATTAAGAGAGATCGAGCAGCTAGAAAGATCTGGTTGAACCAGACGAAGTATATTGAAATGTTTCAACATGTAGGATTGCAAACCGGTGAAGGTGCCAGTTTCTGTGGGAGCAAGACTAATTGTTGAACAGTGTCCAAAGACACAGGAAGAAATAGATGGCATGCTACGTGTTCCCTATGCAAGTGTTGTTGGTAGCATAATTTATGCGATGGTGTGCACTCAACCAGACATTGCCCGTGCAGTGGGATTGTTAAGCAGATACAAGTTGACACCTGGGAAGGAGCATTGTACAACTGTCAAGAGAGTATTCAAGTATTTGTGTGGCACGAAAGATTGTGCTATATGTTACCAAGGTAAACCTGGAGGTGACAGAGAATTAAATGTACATAGATTTGTCGACGCCAACTGGTTTGGAGATATATATCGACGGAGGTCGACCAGTGGATATGTGTTCAAAATGTTCGGTGGAGCAATCAGGTGGATGAGTAAGAAATAGGCTATCGTAACCTTGTCAATAACAGAAGATGAATACATGGCAACCACTTATGGAAGTAAAGAAGAAGTATGGATTCAAAGGTTGTGTTCAAGAATTGGGTTTGAGAAGAGAGCTATGAAGATAAGTTGCGACAGTCAAAGCACAATATTTCTGGAAAAGAACCCATCTTATCATTTTAAGACTAAGCACATTGATGTACGATACCATTTCGTGAGAGACATGGTGGAAAGCAACAAGGTGTTGTTGGAGAAAGTAGACATGTTAGAAAACATATCAAACTCGTTGACCAAGTCTTTTAGTGTTGTGAAGTTCTCTTGGTACAAAGAGGCAATGGACATTGTTGTCTCGGGTCTGTGAATGAAAGTTCAAAGGTCTCTTGGTTTCAACAAAGAAGATAAAAAGTGGGTGAATGTTGGGTTGTTATTGTTGGGCCTCAGAAATGTCACATTTATATCCTCTTTTCCCTTCACCATTCCTTACATTTCATCGTCCCATTAACCTTTTATCATACCATTTCCATAATGATACTTGGGTTTTTCCTTATTATTTTCCATTATATTCATTTTAGTATTATAAGTGAATTTGTGATTAAATATTAGAAAAATAACATATTTTCAGTATATATCAAGGTTGGATGAGTTTGATGATGTGTGCAGACATATGTGAAGATTTCAACAAAGTCAAATATTACCACCTAGCCTCAAATTCGAATTTCGTTCAAGCATATTCAAAGGAGAAGATCATGGAAGATTTGGATGGCATATCTTATCTAAGATATGTGAGAGATTTGTGGAGGATTTGAAGGGATCATATCTTCTAATAATAGGAAAGTAGTTGAGAATGGTTGAGACAATAGTGGATCTGTAATTATGACACTCTTCAAGACTCTCATGTATATAAGAGAGTGTTCTCTCTTCATGAGGAGGATCATGTTATTCATAATTGGGAGAGTGAGAGATCATGTAATTCATAATTTAGTCTTGTAATTAGGAGAAGGGGATTCTTAGCTTTGTTATTCTTTCATGCTTTGTCATTTGACTCTTGTAATATAATTTGAGATTGATATATTGTGTGAGCTCACATATGTATTTTGTCATTTAACTCTTCACATGTTGTATTTCTTTCCTAGATTAATTTACTGCTTTCATAGTTAGTCTTTCAATGCTTACCTAGATTAATTTCATTTCAGCAAATTAGATTAGATTAGTTCTACTTCAGTTCTGCATATATAGTGTGTGTGCTTCATAATCCTACGTACCTCGGATTGACAAATTAAATAGTTGGGCAAGTATTACAACGGAATTAAACAACAATATTTCCGCCTAACAGTTATATTATTTGCAATGAAATTTGATATGGATTGACTGACAGTCGAAGTCAAAGGTCAAGGTGGTTCAACCAGGTAAAGACGAAGTAGAGGTGGCTTGACAGCAAGTCGAATGTCGTGGTTAGTCGATTGGGTAAATTCGAAGTCGAAGGTCGAGGTGGTTCGACATGGTAAAGACATCGACAACAAGTCGAAGAGGTCCATCAACAAGAGGTCAACAGGCGGGCGAGTGGAAACTGACTGAAGGCCGACTAGTAGTCGATGGATAATATGACTCGGTAATCAACTGTAACAGAATACCGAGATTCACAGGATTTGTAGCCAATGATATGCATGGATCTGTAACCATTTTTGGGCACCATTTTCTTTAGTGTTTTTCTTGTTGTAAAGCCTATAAAGAAGGCATGTTGTAAGCCCGTAAAGGCTAATCTTGAATCTTTAGATGATGAATGGCTAATCAACAAAAGGATGTAATTTAGAGGTTGTTGTTCATGCGGATGCAAGACGAATTGGCTACAATTTTGTTCTTGTGTAAGCAAGAGGGTATGATGCAATTGTGTCTTAGGTGTGGACCAAGGTTAGACATGTAACCTTTTATTTTTAATAAATAAGACAAAAAGGAGTAGAAGGCTCAAGGAATGTTGGTTTTCCTAGTTTGGGTTTCCAGGGTAAAATCTTTGTGTACTGTGTGCTTGATGTGTCATGTAATATTTCTTCCTTTATTATTCTAGGTTTAGCGTGGAAGTGTGCCTCGTTTCCTAACATAGACTTCACATCGTTTGGGATAAGAGTCACATCCAGAGTCTATACCGAATGCCAATATTGGTATAAATGGGTATGATAGGAATACAATATGCATATATGCAAAGGATGCAATATGAACTAAAACTAAATGCATAAATCAAGTCTATTATAACATATCCTATCTAGGAGAAAACTATGTAAGAAATGAACAAACAGTAAAATCACTAACTCTTCCATAGAATCTTAAAGAGTTAGCTTCCAAAGAGATACAAGTATTAGCAATATATGAACAATAAATGTTCATATTAATCTGAAGCAATAACTTTTCAAAACTATTTATTCATCATCTCATAACAATGATATTGGAAAATAAATACACTATAAAGCTACAACATCCACACAAGAGTAGTCTATGAAATGAGCAATGTAACCTTACAACATTCACAATGATCATGAATAAGTTGGAAACAATTCAAAAAAAAAGCATCATAAACACCATATTTCTTTCTCCTCCAAAATGGCCCTAAGGGCTTCTTGCTATTCAGATTTCAGAAATAGTTCCAAAAATTACAAAATGTAAGAACCCCTTCTAAGTGGGTGCTTTTTGCCATATATAGTTGAGTTTGTAACTATTTCTTGGGACTTCCTGAATTCCCCAATGACAGTTACAACTCTTGGTTTTCCCTATTTTGTTCTTTTCCTATTTTACAAAAAAAATACTTTAGAATTCAACATAAATTTCATGAACTCCCCTTAGCTTTGTCCCTGATGTAAGATTCCCACACTTCATTAGAAGTGTATCACCCTAGTGAACAACATACTTTCTAGAGTGATTTCATAAATTGTTGAATATTGGGACAAAGTGTTCATATCCTTTTTTAGCATGATCTTGAAAGAATGAATTAGATTTTGGTCCTTTAAAGGCACTACCAAATGTTCCCTCGTTATTGGCATTGGTCACTCTTTGAGGGATCCATGTAGCAATTTCTTTGGATTGTATGGTCGCCTCCATATTAATTTGAAACTAATTATCTGTCCTTGACTTGTCCAAATCAACAATTTTCGACAAGTTGCACTTGGTTGCTAGTTTGGTGCCTTCTATGGGAAACTTCATGTAGGTGTTGAGGGAATTTTTTAAATCTCTTTCCATTTTTTCACCAATTAATTGGCAGTTTATGAGAGATGCATAGTTTAACTAAATTTCCTTGTCAATCATCCTTGGGATATCTGCAGGAGCATCATGGTTTTACTATTCCCATTTCTTCATTTCATCCATGGCCAGTGTTATTCTAATGAAATCTATGTTCTTTGTTTTGGCTTCGTTCGATAGTGGGATTATTTGAGTAACTATGTTTTGAAATTCTTGTATGTTGATATATATCTAGATGGTTAAATTCATCTTGGAACTCATTCCTAAACTCACTCATTCATATCTCGAATTTAGTGATATTGGTTCTATCACCTTTGTAGAATTTCACTTCCTCCTCTAGACTCTTGGTCTTATCTTTGCAGTGTTCGAGCTCTTTGACTATGTTCTTGAGATTTTGTTAAGAGGCATGGGTGAATGATATACCTACTGAAACTATTGCCAAGGGTTTTTTTTTATATATTCAACTATAGTTGTCTCTACCGTGACCGAAAGTGGGAAATTCCACAAACGGACAGTCTTTTTTTGCTTTGTTGAATAGTCTGTCTCGAATCCTTGTCAAACCTGAAAGAGTTTAGACTTGCCACTTTCTTAGCTTTGGATGTTGTGAATCCTCCTAGTCCCATTAACCCTAGAGGGAAGTGGCCTCTGATTAGGGTTATGCTGGAAGAGGCTTCTAGACTACCAATGTCCATTAGATCGATGTTATGTGGCTCTTCTTGAGATTTTTTCTCTTGTTCTTCGTTTCTTATCATTTCTTCTTCTTCTTTTCTAAGATTCTCTTCCTACTCTTTCTTAAGCCTTTCTTTTTCCTTTTCTTCTTCTTCCTTTCTCTTATTTTCTACCCTTGCTACTACTATTGTTGCCTACTCCTTGAGGGATTCAACCTCCTATTTCTTCTTTTCCTCTTCCTCTACCTTCTCTTTAGCTTCTTCTTTCAGCTTTTTCTTTTTCTCCTTTTTATCTCTTGCGACTTCCTACTACTTCAATTTACCTCTATGTTGAGATTTGCCTCTCATTTTGAAGATTACCTCATCACAATTTACTTTTCTCTTGTGTATTTCTTCGTCCTTCTAGGTCTCAGATTCATAATTCCACCTATACTTATAGACCGAACAGTGTTTGATGATGATTTTCAAGGGATCGTGCCTTCATAATATTTCCTCCCCAAAGTGGAATGTAGCCAGGGCGTCGGTCTCCACATACACTTCCTTAACATCTCTGAAATGGTAGGAGCCTAGACATAATGACATTGGTGTCCAAGTTAATTTCTTATCTCTAGCAAGAGCTATGCCTACTCCATTCAACAATGTCTAGTATGCCACTTCTTGCAAAACAAGTTTATCATGGACAAATCTAGGAAACATATAAGGAGTTTAGTTGCACTGTAGACTTTAATATATGTTCCATTTTCCATCACGAACCATTCTCCTATATTCCCAAGTGTAGCCATTACCTTCTATGACATGCAAGGCATTGAAGCACATAATAGTAACTAATACAGAGGAATAAGAATTTTTTCACATATCTTATGATAGTGTATTCAATACTTGTGCTCCCATAAATCTTAGCAATAGACATGGGTCGAAGAGTCACTTGGATACCATTCCCAACCCATGTTAGGGTAGGCATGCACCATGCACATTACATCCAATATATAAGATGACATATGGAAATTTGGACATTTCCTAGGGACTGTGCATTTTCAGTTGATACAGTCACCTCCAGGGTGGCATCTGCCCAATTGAATACATGTTTGGTGGTAGCGATAAAGTGGATCATGGGAGCCCATGAAGCCCTAAAAATCTAGGCATAAGCTTCTCCATACAATTTGTAGAGCATGGCTACTACATATTGATATGACGTTCTTAGCATCTTAGTAAGGTATTCATAGGATTACCTGGTCTTGAAAATTTTTCCCATGATCCACCAATTCTTCATGATATCTTTGGGATCCAAAGGGAATTCCTTCATCCAGTCTTCAGTAAGATCAATTTATTCATCAGGTAGTTTGTAGCATGTTCTAAGCATTGAAGGGATGAATGAAGTAATTTCATTTCCTTCGACATCCTTTACTAGTCTATTATCCACATCAGCATGTCGAATAATCTAGGAAATGGCTTCAGCGCATGGGAATAAATATACCTGTGCAACTATCATGTGGATTCTAGAGCATATAATTGTTTGGTGTATGCCCAGATCCTAGTCCCCTTCTGGAAATTATGGATAAGTCTCATTGTGCAACATTTGGTATATTTCACCCCAATGATAAGACACATCCTTGTCAATAATACAGAGTGTGTCATCATGAATGGGGTCTGGAGTTCTAGTTCTTGCCTATTCTTCCTCCTCGTATGAGGTAATTTCAACGATCAGACCCTTTCCAATTCTCCTTTGGTAGGTATCTGATGTAGGAGCATCTCTCCATGTCAATCAGCCAGCCAACCAGCCCACGTCAGCACATACATTCAATGAAGAGAGGCGCATCTCTCATTTCAAATTTCAAATTTGAATGTAATTAATGTTGTAGGTTGTTGATCCATAGAGTTGTTCCTTTGTGCAGGTATTAGAGTAGATAGCCTTGAATGTTTGTAAGGCTGAGATCTAGATCTGATTCTGGACTAGATATCCCATTCAATGTAATCGAATAGGGTAGGTAGATTGGAGGGCAGAGCTCAAAGATCCCCCTCATGTAAAATATCGAGAGATCTTCTTTGTATTATTAGAGTAGTATGCAGAGAGAGTTGAGAAGGAGCCGAGACTCTGTTGAAGTTTGTGCTCAGAACACCTTTATAAAGAGGCATTTTTTTATTAATACAAACTAGAGTAGTTTTTCCTGCATATTGTCTATGTTGAATGAATGTCTTTATGTGTTCTTTATATGTTGTAGATGTATGTTAGGAATGAATTTGAAAGGGTTGTTTGATTTCAGGGTTAGAGGTCTTTGAGGCTTCACACTAGGAGGGTGTGACAAAATGTTGCGAGTTCTGATAGCCGTGCACAAAGGGTGCATTTCTGAATTCTACGGGTTCAGACAAAGGCGTGCCAGGAGGGCATAGTAGTTGAAATCATTGGCTCATAGGAAGACCTCAAGGTTGTTGAACACCTTGGAGGCAGGGATGTATATGAGAGACACAGTTGCAGACAGAATCTCTGAGGAGTTCTGTAAAGCTCTGCCAAGTGGGCATTGAGCATATGCACAGGTTGCATTGAAGGAGAACTTTGTTGTGAGTTCAGACAGAAGTCAGGATCACTGAGGATTTTAGACACTCTACCAGGAGGGAATTGAGTAGGTTCTAGAGAGCATAGAGAGAACTCTTTGAGTTTTGGAATTGAAGAAGAGTCCAAGGAGAGGGATCTTCACAGGGTTATTGAACACCCTGCAGACTCAAAAAAAGGTTGCTTGAGATAAGGAGTGCTAGGAGGGCATCAGAAATTCTCTATCTGAAGGAGAAGGATAAAAGGACCGATTCCCTTACGACTCTGAGTAATAGGAAAAGCTCATAAGGGATAGCACCTTTGTGTGCGCAGAGACTCTGCAAGGAGTGCAGGAGTCGTGGAAACCTCTTAAGGTTTCAGAGAAAGTCAAGCTCAGGAGGGCGAGTACTTTTACTCACGGAGTCATAGCTGCAGGGGTCGTAGAATGGAGTAAAGGTTGAGGCCTTTTGTTTTTGGAAATTCTTCCAAGTGCAGGAAGAACACGCCTATTCAGAAGGAGGCACAGCAGCCATCAGATCAGGCTGAGGAAGAGATCTGGACCATTGGTTTTCCACATCCAGAAGCAGCAGCAGGAGAGTGCACAGAGCGGAGAAGATCGTGAGCCGTCAGATCTCACTCAGATAGCCGACGGTCGTTGGATCTGTCAGAAGATGCATGAGGGTTAAGCCTTCGTGAGCAAAGGCGAAAGTCCCAAAGGAGGAGTTGGTATCGGGATTTCAAACTTCGGTATTTCAGAGGTCCTGATGATGAGAGGTCAAGACACTTCACAGTGAAAGTCCTGAAATAGAAAAAGGATCGTAGTCGTCCATTGGAAGGAGGACACGTGTCATGAGATCACCCATTTCGGGGATTCGGACATCAGGAAACACAGAGGGAAGAGTTTTTTTGACTTTGCACCTGGCGAAGTCCCAAAATGATCTGGACCGTCCATCCGTGGAGGACACGTGGCAGAGATCGAGAGTCCATCGGTATTTCGACTACCGGTGATTCAATTTGACAGAGGGTTGTGTCACAGGGGGTCAAAATTCACGAAATCGCGAAACGACGAGGACCGTCCATCTGAGGGAGGACACATGGCATCAATCTAGGATTTCAAGGAAAATCTCGAAAGGAAGAGTCCATCAAGAATTCGGGAGTCCCGTTGACAAGAGGTCGGGCTCTCGCATTGATAAATCTCGAAAGGATCTGAGCCATTGGATCAAAAGGGGCTTAGAGTCATTGATATTCTTAGAAGAGGGGAACCCAGGATTCAAGATTTTAGCATTTCAGAATCCGAAACTTCGGAAGTTTCGAGGACAAGAGGACAGTGCATTTCGGGGATTGAAACTCTGAAATCGCGAAAGGTAAGGAACCGAGTGAAGCCATATCAAGATACCGGGGATCGGCATTTTGGGAGATCAAGGGGACAAAGGTTCTTGACATCAGAACTCTGTGAGTCCCGAAACCTGGAATTCATGGTCGTGTGTAGAAGACCGTGAGGCAAGAAGAAGGACCTGTGGATCAAAAATTGAGATTCCAGCAAGGAATCAAAAGAGTCGCTTCGGCTTGGGGAAGTGAGTGAACGATCCTGTGAGCAGACTTCGGCCCGAGGGTCAGAAGGGGTCTGCATCATTAGTATCCATGATGGTTCATGTGGTTCACCCATGTCAAAAACACATTAAAAAATTAGCATGGTTAGCATCTAAACAACTGTAAATTTAAAGTGGGACAAAATGTATTTTGGGGGAGTTGCTTATCTGGAAACTCTTTGAAAAATTGGCATGGTGACTAAAACCAAGTTGAGTTTTAATAAGAGGCTAATTATTTCCCCTTTCTTTTCTTTAAACCTCATGCTTTGATGGATGCACTACAAAAATAAATCGTATCTACATCTTGTGAGGTATACTTGTGTCGTCGGTTAAGTTTTCAAAAGAATCCCGGTATATGCATATATCCTCACTAACATTCCATCTGGAGGTTGTATGGAAACCCTTTCTTTCAAGAGTGGGAGTGATTATGCAACCTATAGGGGGTTGGGGGGGTTTCACCTTGGGAGAGTCCAGTGCTTGCGGCCTCAATTAGAAGGGAAAATACTCTTACTTTAAATTTAGTCAAAGGTATGGGAGAGGGTTATGGTGGGTTGATGTTATTAAAAATCCTGTAAACAAGAAATTTTTTGCTGGGTGGAATTAGGAAGGAGGAAAATGGGGTTAAGGAAGGACAGACCCAATCTATGCAGCTACGGGTAATTTTTATTTTATTTTATAACAAATGGAGAAGGTAAACAAAGGATCATATCTCGTAAAAGAATGCTTACCTTTCAATAGGTGAGTGGACAATTGAGGGCAGGGGAGGTATTGGTTGATCGATGTGGCGCGGGGAGGCACTCTAAATCTTCTCTTGGTGAACAATGATGACTAAGAATGTAACAATGTTCAAATAAGTGTAAAAATGGGGTCTTATAAGTAAAAAAAACAATTGTTGGGTGCAAAAATCAAAAAAGAAAATCCATACGAAAATTTAAATGTTCCAAATCACCTCAATTGTGTGAAATCAATGAAGTGGGGCCATGAGCAAGCCGTCGTCGATGAAGAAAATTTTTCCAAGATGTTGTCACTGAGAAAAAAAATAATTCTCTGTGATGTATCGACAAGGAAAATATTTTTTCTCGATGATGTAACGACGAGAAAAATATTTTCTTCTTTGGTACATCGACGGAAAAATATTTTCTTCAGTGATGTATCGGCAAGGAAAATATTTTTCCTCAACAATACATCGATGAATAAAAATATTTTCTTCAGCGATATGTTGGTGAAGAAAGTATTCATGGAAAGGTGTTTTAACGAGAAAGAAAATTAGTTCAGTGATAAAGAGTGTATTGGTGCCAAAAAGATTATCGTCGACGATAAAGGGTATATCAGTGGCCAAAAAAATAATTTCCAGCGATAAAGGATTTATCGGAGGAGATAAATATCTCAGAAAAATATCTCAAAAGAAAATCCTTTTGGAGGATGGTTTCATTTAGGGATAAGGAAAATCTAGTATGGGTGCTTTCAAGAAAACTTGCAAGATAGAATAACCCAGACTTAGGAAAAATAGACCATGGAAATTGAACAAAAGAAGGAGGGGTTCCATAACATTTCAACTTGAAGAGGAATGAAGTTCAGAGAAATAGTGAAAAAATGGGGAAGGTGTTGTTGTTAGCACAACACCTTGTCACCTAGTTAGAGTTGTCTCCAAGATCTTGATAGAGGGTCCCATGGATCATCCTACTCCATTTCCTCATCCTACTTGTTGAATGGATTTTTAGCTTGTCTCAATCCCTTGTGTGAGACCTTATTTTGTGATGCATGCACCCTCTTCCCATATCCTATGAATGTCTTGTGGATGTCACACATTCCTACTCTAACCAAAGGGATTTTATTATTAAGCCCGTCTTTTAGTATTTCCCTAAGAACTCATTGGCTCAAGGCCCTGACAATATGAAATCATCACAAGGCCCTTGTGTAGTATAAAAATTACTTAGAGGGAGTGACAAGGATCATTCTTCTAGTATTATGAATAGTGGTAGGGAGCCTTGGGGTAGAGTATATATTCTTGTAATCTAGTTGATCAAGTATGGCCATGAAAAACTTTAAAGTATGGTTTAGAAGTAATTATTGACACCTCAAATTTTCTCTTCTCAATGCTACCAATAATAAGCAGTACAACTCCCAAAACGTTTCCAAATATGCACCTCGAGAGATGAGTAATATACTTATGTGAATCATATGTGCCCTGCCTCAAAACGTCGTTTACATAATGGAAACAAATTTTATAAGTCGGTATATCAATATTGTAACATGGATAAAATGACATCATGTACATTGATAAAACGACACTTGTTGTAATGTCCCCCTCCAATTGATGACTCATTAGCCTACATGACTCTAGTAGGCTATAGTCAACAAAGAAAAAAGGGATTCAAAGTATCAAACCCTAAAGAGATATTAAATAAAATAAATAATTATATTTTAATAAAGTGAGGTTTTGATTTGGTCAAGAAGGAAGATCTAGAAGAATTGGAGAAGAAGAATAAATAGAAGGGGAGCCTACCTCTTTGGGAATTATGACTTGATATGTATTGAGTGCTCTTTTGGACAACGTTTTCGTTAGGGTTTTGGGCAAAACCCTTCCAGTGCAGGTTTAGTTTCGGTTGTGCAATACCCACCCTAGCTAGACAAAGGAGAGTTCATTTGGAGTCTTTGTCTTCTGGTATTTTTTGAAGATGTTGAAGTATACTCGTGCAAAGAAATCGGAGGCTTGGAGACCCTCAATTTCTATGTTGGCATCATACCAAGTTTCCTTGTGTGTTTTATAACAGAGTGTGTAGTTGCCTAGCATCCAATAGTTTATATTCCTAGTCTTGTTCTGCAGTTGTTTTTACTACCACTAGAGATATTTGTATTGTTGTTCCCATTCATAATAAGATTCCATATTATTCTGCTCTATTTATATGTGCTTTCCATGTGTTTGATAATATTCCTCATTGACCAAATTATTGTAAGGGTTTAATATCATTTTCACATAGGAATAATTAATAATTTGGGTCAAGGATATTATGCTTGCTTAAGCAATATTACAAAGTCAATACCTAGTCAAATATCCAAGCACAAATACAAGACTTTAACCTCTTCATGATTATACAACGTTTAGAAGCATTGATAAAGTGATGTTAGTGAGTTTTTTTTAACTTACAATCAACTCCGAGGCCAAAAACAACACAATTTTTTTTTCAAATTAACATCGTATTAAACATTTTTTTACCCCAAATGTAGTAGTAAAAGGGTGCCTCAACTTTACTTCATTGTGGAAACACTGGATAATGATGGATCTCATAATCACTCTTGTTCCTCTTATGATTCACTATCATCAAGACTCGACCTAGTCTTTTTGTACCTTTGAGAAACAATATTGAAACAAATCATCATAGTTGTAGTGTGGCACAACATGTAAAGAAAGAAAGAAATATCATAGAGACTTTTCCTCACCTTTCAAATGCATAGTCCACCTCTATTCCTCTAGATATGATAATGTTATATATGTTCCTCTAGCTGCTAAAATGTCCCATTTTGTTGAGCAATAAAATTGGAAAAATATTTTCTCATAAGAGAAAGAGAGAATCACCACAGTTTCGCACCAAATTCATTTGAAAAAGGCTTTGAGAGCAATGACCAAGGAACCCCAAAAACTTGGTTCTTCTCACTTATCGCACCATTAAAGGGAAATAAAACTAGAAATATTACTTGTAGTTCTAATTGATCTTCTAAAAAATCCAAAAATAATTCGAGAAGAACAGGATTTCGCAACCCCCTCTCTATACAACAAATCATATCTCCATATCTTAAAATGGAATGCTCTTCCTTACTTCATATCTCAAAAGGACCCTAGATGGTTTGTTAAGTTTAGTGTCGTTTCCCTTGATCCAAGTTTGCATGGTTCCCTCTCTCCCATCTACACTTCTCATTTGATTGACTCATGTATTTATTTAATTATAAAAATTCAAGAGCTTCAATGCACTTTGAAGTTCAAACAAGAGGAGTTGCAAAGAAACAAGCCCCTACCTTTAAGTAAGGGGTGCAACCGAGATATAAGATGAGCTACTATAAGTTGAACGCAATGTGTAGTTTTTGTGTAGGCAATGGGGAATTATGACGGTGGTGGTTTTAAGTAATGAACGCACAATGAAATATTCATTCTTAGTGATGAAATATTAGGGGGCGTGAATTCAACTATAAGCACGACAGACAAACGTTGGGAGATAGAGAATTCAAATATGAGTGCCACAGACAACATAATAGGATTCCCTCCTTTAAACTAGGCACTAAAATCACGGAAGAGTATATGTATAACAAGAGCATGTCTGAGGTACCGTACCGTACCCATCCCCTAGTTAACTAATGTGCTTAACCATGAAATGTCTTGCAAAAAATGAATAATTTTTTCTTATCTTGAGATTTAAATATATGTGTGTAGGGCTTATCTTAGTTTTAAATATATGTGTGTAGGGATGTGTAGAGACCACTATAAATCCAACATGCAATTGGTTGGTCCATGGAGTAGAGCATAAGTCATAGAAAATCCCCCATATTAACTGCCAAATGTTTAAAGGATGCATTTTCCTATAATTGCGTGAAGACAGGGAAAAACAACTAATTATTGTGTGCAATGATGTTGTTCTATTGTTATTCTTTGTATTTTAGTCTGTCATGAATCCTTGTCAAACCTGAAAGAGTTTAGACTTGCCACTTTCTTAGCTTTGGATGTTGTGAATCCTCCTAGTCCCATTAACCCTAGAGGGAAGTGGCCTCCAATCAGGGGTATGCTGGAAGAGGCTTCTAGACTACCAATGTCCATTAGATCGATGTTATGTGGCTCTTCTTGAGATTTCTTCGCTTGTTCTTCTTTTCTTATCCTTTCTTCTTCTTCTTTTCTAAGCTTCTCTTCCTACTCTTTCTTAAGCCTTTCTTTTTCCTTTTCTTCTTCTTCCTTTCTCTTATTTTCTACCCCTGCTACTACTATTGTTGCCTATTCCTTGAGGGCTTCAACCTCCTATTTCTTCTTTTCCTCTTCCTCTACCTTCTCTTTAGCTTCTTCTTTTAGCTTTTTATTTTTCTCCTTTTTAGCTCTTGCGACTTCCTACTGCTTCAATTTACCTCTATGTTGAGATTTGCCTCTCATTTTGAAGATTACCTCATCACAATTTAATTTTCTCTTGTGTATTTCTTCTTCCTTCTAGGACTCAGATTCATAAGTCCACCTATAATTGTAGACCGAACAATGTTTGATGATGATTTTCAGGGGATCGTGCCTTCATAATATTTCCTCCCCAAAGTGGAATGTATCCAGGGCGTCGGTCTCCACATACACTTCCTTAACATCTCTAAAACAGTAGGAGCCTAGCCATAATGACATTGGTGTCCAGGTTAATTTCTTATCTCTAGCAAGAGCTACACCTACTCCATTCAATAATGTATAGTATGCCACTTCTTGCAAAACAAGTTTATCAAGGACAAATCTAGGAAACATATAAGGAGTTTAGTTGCACTGTAGACTTTAATATATGTTCCATTTTCCATCATGAACCATTCTCCTATATTCCCAAGTGTAGCCATTAACTTCTATGACATGCAAGGCATTGAAGCACATAATAGTAACTAATACAGAGGAATAAGAATTTTTTCACATATCTTATGATAGTGTATTCAATACTTGTGCTCCCATAAATCTTAGCAATAGACATGGGTCGAAGCGTCACTTGGATACCATTCCCAACCCATGTTAGGGTAGGCATGCACCATGCACATTACATCCAATAGATAATATGACATATGGAAATTTGGATGTTTCCCAGGGACTGTGCATTTTGCAGTTGATACAGTCACCTCCAGGGTGGCATCTGCCCAATTGAATATGTGTTCGGTGGTAGTGATAAAGTGGATCAGGGGAGCCCATGAAGCCCTGAAAATCTAGGCATCATCTTCTCCATACAATTAGTAGAGCATGGCTACTACATATTGATATGACGTTCTTAGCATCTTAGTAGGGTAATCATAGGATTACCTGGTCTTGAAATTTTTTCCCATGATCCACCAATTCTTCATGATATCTTTGGGATCCAAAGGAAATTCCTTCATCCAGTCTTCAGTAAGATCAATTTATTCATCAGGTAGTTTGTATCATGTTCTAAGCATTGAAGGGATGAATGAAGTAATTTTGTTTCCTTCGGCATCCTTTACTAGTCTATTATCCACATCAGCATGTCAAATAATCTAGGAAATGGCTTCAGCGCATGGCAATAAAGCTACGTGTGCAAATATCATGTGGATTATAGAGCATATAATTGTTTGGTGTATGTCCAGATCCTAGTCCCCTTCTGGAAATTATGGATAAGTCTCATTGTGCAACATTTGGTATATTTCACCCCAATGATAGGACACATCCTTATCAATAATACAGAGCGTGTCATCATGAATGGGGTCTGGAGTTCTAATTTTTTCCTATTCTTCCTCCTCATATGAGGTAATTTCAACGATCAGACCCTTTCCAATTCTCCTTTGGTAGGTATCCATGATGGTTCATGTGGTTCACCCATGTCAAAAACACATTAAAAAATTAGCATGGTTAGCATCTAAACAACTGTAAATTTAAAGTGGGACAAAATGTATTTTGGGAGAGTTGCTTATCTGGAAACACTTTGAAAACTTGACATGGTGACTAAAACCAAGTTGAGTTTTAATAAGAGGTTGATTATTTCCCCTTTCTTTTCTTTAAACCTCATGCTTTGATGGATGGACTAAAAAAATAAATCGTATCTACGTCTTGTGAGGTATACTTGTGTCGTCAGTTAAGTTTTCAAAAGAATCCTGGTATATGCCTATATCCTCACTAACATTCCATCTGGAGGTTGTATGGAAACCCTTTCTTTCAAGAGTGGGAGTGATTATGCGACCTACAGGGGGTCGAGGGGGTTTCACCTTGGGAGAGTCCAGTGCTTGCAGCCTCAATTAGAAGGGAAAATACTCTTACTTTAAATTTAGTCAAAGATGCGGGAGAGGGTTATGGTGGGTTGATGTTATTGAAAATCCTGTAAACAAGAAATTTTTTGCTGGGTGGAATGAGGAAGGGGGAAAATGGGGTTAAGGAAGGACAGACCCAATTTATGCAGCTACGGTTAATTTTTATTTTATTTTATAACAAATGGATAAGGTAAACAAAGGGTCATATCCCGTAAAAGAGTCTTTACCTTTCAATAGGTGAGTGGATGATCAAGGGTGGGGGAGGTAGTGGTTGATCGATGTGGCGTGGAGAGGCACTCTAAATCTTTTCTTGGTGGACAATGATGACTAAGAAAGTAACAATGTTCAAATAAGTGTAAAAATGGGGTCTTATAAGTAAAAAAAACAATTGTTGGGTGCGAAAATCAAAAAAGAAAATCCATACAAACATTTAAATGTTCCAAATCACCTCACTTGTGTGAAATCAATGAAGTGGAGCCATGAGCAAGCCGTCGTCGATGAAGAAAATTTTTCCAAGATGTTGTCACTGAGAAAAAAAAAATTCTTTGTGATGTATCAACAAGGAAAATATTTTTTCTCGATGATGTAACGACGAGAAAAATATTTTCTTCTTTGGTACATCGACAGAAAAATATTTTCTTCAGTGATGTATTGGCAAGGAAAATATTTTTCCTCAACAATACATCGATGAATAAAAATATTTTCTTCAGTGATATGTTGGTGAAGAAAGTTTTCATGGAGCGGTGTTTTAACGAGAAAGAAAATTAGTTCAGTGATAAAGAGTGTATTGGTGCCAAAGAGATTATCGTCTATGATAAAGGGTATATCGGTGGCCAAAAAGATTTTTTCCAGCGATAAAGGATTTATCGGAGGAGATAAATATCTCAAAAGAAAATCCTTTTGGAGGATGGTTTCATTTAGAGATAAGGAAAATCTAGTATGGGTGCTTTCAAGAAAACTTGCAAGATAGAATAACCTAGACTTAGGAAAAATAGACCATGGAAATTGAACAAAAGAATGAGGGGCTCTATAACATTTCAACTTGAAGAGGAATGAAGTTCAGAGAAATAGTGAAAAAATGGGGAAGGGGTTGTTGTCAGCACAACACCTTCTCACCTAGTTAGAGTTGTCTCCAAGATCTTGATAGAGGGTCCTATGGATCATCCTACTCCATTTCCTCATCCTACTTGTTGAATGGATTTTTAGCTTGTCTCAAGCCCTTGTGTGAGACCTTATTTTGTGATGCATGCACCCTCTTGACATATCTTATGAATGTCTTGTGGATGTCACACATCCCTACTCTAACCAAAGGGATTTTATTATTAAACATGTGTTTTAGTATTTCCCTAAGAACTCATTGGCTCAAGGCCCTGAGAATATGCAATCATCACAAGGCCCTTGTGTAGTATAACAATTACTTAGAGGGAGTGACAAGGATCATGCTTCTAGTATTATGAATAGTGGTAGGGAGCCTTGGGGTAGAGTATATATTCTTGTAATCTAGTTGATCAAGTATGGCCATGAAAAACTTTGAAGTATGGTTTAGAAGTAATTATTGACACCTCAAATTTTCTCTTCTCAATGCTACCAATAATAAGCAGTACAAATCCCAAAATGTTTCCAAATATGCACCTCGAGAGATGAGTAATATACTTATGTGAATCATATGTGCCCTGCCTCAAAACGCCATTTACATAATGGAAACAAATTTTATAAGTTGATATATCAATATTGTAACATGGATAAAATGACATCATGTACATTGATAAAACGACACTTGTTGTAATTTCCTCCTCCAATTGATGACTCATTGGCCTACATGACTCTCGTAGGCTATAGTCAACAAAGAAAAAAGGGAGTCAAAGTATCAAACCCTAAAGAGATGTTAAATAAAATAAATAATTATATTTTAATAAAGTGAGGTTTTGATTTGGTCAAGAAGGAAGATCTAGAAGATTGGAGAAGAAGAATAAATAGAATGGGAGCCTACCTCTTTGGGAATTATGATTTGATATGTATTGAGTGCTCTTGTGGCCAACGTTTTCATTAGGGTTTTGGGAAAAACCCTTCCAGTGCAGGTTTAGTTTCGGTTGTGCAATACCCACCCTAGCTAGACAAAGGAGAGTTCATTTGGAGTCTTTGTCTTCTAGTATTTTTTGAAGATGTTGAAGTATACTCGTGCAGAGTAGTGGGAGGCTTGGAGACCCTCAGTTTCTATGTTGGCATCACACCAAGTTTCCTTGTATGTTTTATAACAGATTGCGTAGTTGCCTAGCATCCAATAGTTTATATTCCTAGTCTTGTTTTGTATTTGTTTTTACTACCACTAGAGATATTTGTATTGTTGTTCCCATTCATAATAAGATTCCATATTATTATGCTCTATTTATGTGTGCTTTCAATGTGTTTGATAATATTCCTCATTGACCAAATTATTGTAAGGATTTAATATCATTTTCACATAGGAATAATTAATAATTTGGGTCAAGGATATTACGCTTGCTTAAGCAATATTATAAAGTCAATACCTAGTCAAATATACAAGCACAAATACAAGTCTATAACCTCTTCATGATTATACAACGTTTAGAATCATTGATAAAGTGATGTTAGTGAGTTTTTTTTAACTTACAATCAACTCCGAGGCCAAAAAAAACACAAAAGTTTTTTCAAATTAACATCGTAATAAACATTTTTTTACCCCAAATGTAGTAGTAAAAGGGTGCCTCAACTTTACTTCATTGTGGCTACACTAGATAATGATGGATCTCATAATCACTCTTGTTCCTCTTATGATTCCATATCATCAATACTTGACCTAGTCTTTTTGTACCTTTTGAGAAACAATATTGAAACAAATCATCATAGTTGTAGTGTGGCACAACATGTAAAGAAAGAAAGAAAGATCATAGAGACTTTTCCCCACCTTTCAAATGCATAGTCCACCTCTATTCCTCTAGATATGATAATGTTATATATGTTCCTCTAGCTGCTAAAATGTCCCATTTTGTTGAGCTCTAAAATTGGAAAAATATTTTCTCATAAGAGAAAGAGAGAATCACCACAGTTTCGCACCAAATTCCTTTGAAAAAGGCTTTGAGAGCAATGACCAAGGAACCCCAAAAACTTGGTCCTTCTCACTTATCACACCATTAAAGGAAAATAAAACCAGAAATATTACTTGTAGTTCTAATTGACCTTCTAAAAAATCCAAAAAGAATTCGAGAAGAACAAGATTTCGCAACTCCCTCTCTATACAAGAAATCCTATCTCCATATCTTAAAATGGAATTCTCTTCCTTACTTCATATCTCAAAAGGACCCTAGATGGTTTGTTAAGTTTAGTGTCCTTTCCCTTGATCCAAGTGTTCATGGTTCCCTCGCTCCCATCTACACTTCTCATTTGATTGGCTCATGTATTTATTTAATAATAAAAATTCAAGAGCTTCAATGCACTTTGAAGTTCAAACAAGAGGAGTTTCAAAGCAGCAAGCCCCTGCCTTTAAGTAAGGGGTGCAACTGAGATATAAGATGAGCTACTATAAGTTGAACGCAATGTGTAGGACCCACCCAACATTCAACATATTTAGGTGTTGAACATTCCCTTCATAACCTTATCATTACTTTAGGGCCCACCCAACATTAATTTATAAGGTACTTGACCAATGAAATGGATACAACAATATATCCATCAACATATTAAGAACCCCATTGAAACAATTCATTCATATAATCCTTGAGATCACCCTCTCTACATATAGATGTCATCCTAATTCTTTGTATATATGTAATCATTGATGCTAAAGCGTGATTACAGATATAATGATATAAGTAAGAACCTTCCATCCATAAAGAGTGATAGAAGGTTTTGGGAATTATGACATGAAATGCTTCACAAGTAGCATAATTAAAGAAGTTTTCATAAATAAGGTAACATGATTACATATATAATGAGACCTATCATTGTATGTAATTATTAATGCTGATAATCACATTTAGAGAGAAGTGCATTTTACTATCCACGCTAGATGAGAGAAGTGCATTTTACTATCCACTCTAGATGAGATGTGTGTAAAATTAATATAGGGAGAGATATTCATATTAGTTTTGGATTTTTTAAGAATTGAGATATTTGTATTTTGATTTTCTCTTCTCTCAATGTTTAAGAGATTAGAAGTTAAGATGGATTCGTGCTATGTTACTCCCAATCACTATGAAGGTTAATAGGAGAATCTATATGAGATGAAATATCAACTCTCTCTTTCTTTATTTGGAAGGACTTTTGGCCGAGAATGTAATTTCCTTTATGTTGTAAGACTCCCAATCACTATGAAAGTTAATAGTAGTTAATAGTAGAATCCATATGAGATGAAATACCAACTCTCTCTTTCTTTATTTTGAAGGAGTTTTGACTGAGAATGTAATTTCCTTTGTGGTGTAAGAGTTTAAGTTTTCAAGCACCCAACCCAATATAAATATTTGGAAAAGGCTCATGTCCCATATATTTCACTTCATTAGTGCCCTGCATTTTATTGTAGATTTTACCAATATTAATAAAATATTACTTGACTCCCTTCTTTGCTTCCCCTGATAGTTCTTTTCCTTCAAGGGGTGGGGATGGATGGGTACCTTAACTTACCTTACTTCTCCTGAAGCATTTATAAGAAATTAATTGTAGGTAAGGTAAGGAAGTATATCCTGATGCATTATCTCTATTGGTTATCACCATTGTTGTTGGGAATTTCACTAGTTCCATCCCATTAGGTGCATGGATTGAATATGATTAGGTTATGAGCACTACTCTATGTTGATGGATTTATTAGGGATGTCTTCAACAAATGTGGGAAACATCACATGGGTTTCCCCACGAGGTTTTCCTGAGAAAAAGAAAAGTAGACAAATCTAAATGAGTTGGGGGTTAGGTGACTATCTTAAGAAGAAAGTTGGCACTCACTACAAACATTTCCCTATCTACCATGTGCAAGTAAGGCCTAATACATAAAGGTGTTATTCTTGAAATAATGGTCATTGCACTTTGTTCCTCATACAACAACATGTATTCTAATGTGTGGGTGGGATGTGTGATATGGTAGGCTCAAGCTAACCACTATTATTTTGGTTTTATAATAATAATAATAAACTATTTTTAAGGTCATGGCCAAGCCAGGCACCAAATTGGTGTATGGGACCCCCTCATTTATGGGACAATGAACCCTCTATGCAACAATTTCATTGCTAAAGTATACAAAGGTATGCATACCCTACCCCCCCTCTGAATTTGAACCCATGACCTCTAAGGAGAAAACACATGTTCTTAACCATTAGGCCCACTCAATTTGTACATCCCTTTGGATAGAAGTGGAGAGGTGGAGGAATAATCTTATTTCTCCTAGGAATTCCTAATATATTGGTTAGCACTATTGGTATGGGGTGCATGTTTCACATCCTAGCTCGTGTTGAAGAAGGGTCCACATTGGTGGAGAGCTTGGGGACTAACAACCATAATGAATATGTAAGTGTGAATGAATATCTCCCTCCATCATTTTTTCAATGGAATTTCTCTCATCATATGGAAACATGGATGTTGCTTGGTTTAAAAAAAACCGTCTTTCCTCCTTACCTATTGGTTGGAAGGAAATCATTTCAGTGTCACTGCTTGAAATGGTTGGATTAAAACAACAACTATTCATTCACAATAAACTTATTAATGAAAGAGAAAAGGGGTCCAGGTGTTCATGTGATTTCTCATGATATGGAGGGAAGTTGTGATTCGACAAGAAAGGTGGAACAAAGCAATCCCCCAAATATAGATCTCATTATCTTAATAAAGGTTAACTCAACCATCTCAACCAAGATCGGGTTCACATTTTTATATTATTGGTAAGAAAAAGAGATGGATATTCACAATGCAAGAAGTGCACTAGGTTCCATGCCATGAATACACCTTCCAACCCATCTCTACCATTCAGGTGCTTCTGAGTAGCAAACAAAAGTAGACTAGTTTGATTTTATTTAATGAATCTATGTGGATTGAGGTGTATCCATCCCTTATTGATTCAACCCAACACATGTGTTATACCATCTTAAAGTGTGTATAGATAGATAGTTCTCTTTAACATAGGGATATGGTACTAACATTTTCATAATACCCATTGATTCAAGACTCCAACTTACCTAAAGAATTATAGCATCAATAAACCTAACTCATGTAAAATCCAATTGACAAACAACTTTCAATTTGAGAGGAAGAAATTATTTTTTTATCGCACAGATTGTAGGTTAGGCAAAGCCTGGTCCATTCTACAAAAGTGGGACAATTGTGAGAGTATCTACAGACTGTCACCTTAGATAAAAACTCCCCTCACTTTAGTGATGATGAAAATCACCACAAAGGGGGAATCTAAGTGACCCTAGGGTGATTGATATGGAAAGTGAAGTGATGGAAGGTGAAACCCCTATAGGTCAAGTTAGGAAGTGAAAAAGGGCTTGGATAAGAGTTTATTGATAAGGGTAGGATGCCATAGTATAGTGTACCTGCAAAAAAGAGTTGTACCTTCCTAGAAGAATACAAATGATCGAGATACAAGCCCAAAATTTAAAGGGACATGCAAGTGAAGCTTGTTGTCCTATGTTACAACAGTAAACAAAAATATATATCAGCAATGAAAAAGCTCGTTACTGCAAAATTAACCATCAAAAGTACCAAAAACTTATTGGACAATCAAGTACTAAACATGTAGATTATTTCCAATATTTAAGCACGAACTTTGACAGTGAAATAGGGATGCAAAATGAAGTTATCAGTAAAGTGTTAGGGAATCCTTATCGTTGTAGCAAACAATTGTTACAGCAGCAATTTCCAACCATAAAAATAAACAAGTGAACTGTAAAAAAGATAGCCAATAAGCAATAGAACAATAGTCTAAGTTTACAAGTAAATTTCAACAGTTGAAAAATGAGTAAATGATGAAAGAAAGTGAAGTTTGTTTCAGCCCTAATGGATGTAACATTAAATTTATTACAACAATAGAATCATTGGCTAAAAGAGGACACCCTTAGGGCATAAGCAACATTATAACACTTATAAAATATTCCAACTTGAACAAATACAATATCTCTCAAAATCATGTATGCCAATGCAATGATTTTATTTCCCCAATGCAAATTTAGATTAGTTCATTGTCAATGGGTTATGGATTATTTTTGTGTAAGGTTAGATCTACTACTTCTCTAGGGGTGTAATCCATTTTACTCCCTAGAGCAAAAAAATGTAACAAGGTAAATCTAGGAGGGCCTAAGTCCTTTTAATTCTCCTAGCAACCTTTTGCAATAGCTTATCCAATAACAATTATGATGAATCTTGGTGCAGGGTGGAAGCCCTTATACTCCTCCAAGGGTTTAGAAAAGAATTACCATGAAACAAGAAAGAAATACCAACAAAATGCAGAAATTCCTTGCCATTTCAAAGAAAACAACAAGATAAACCCTTATTTGCAAGGAACATACCATCAAAATGAAAAACACAAACCTCCAAGAGTTAGTGCACCACTTTAGCTCCACAAGACAAGTACCAAGCATCCAAATAACATCAAAGAGAGAGATATGTGATTTTCCCAAGAGGGGCGAAAATTTCATCCAAGTCTCTCACTCAAGAGAGAGTGAGTTATGATAAAAATGAAATGAAATGGTATTTATTTATACAAGACCTCAATTATATGTTTGTCCACATAATCTTAGGGTAAACCACAAAACAAGGGGGGTGACCCCCTTTGTTTTTCCCCTTTACAAATTTGAGTTAATTTTTACAAAAAGAAAACCCTAAATGTGACATCAAGCCCTAATTGGGTAACGTTTTGGCACTTTTGGCAAGTTGTTGAGCTTGGAGGGGAAGTCGTTGGGCCTCCAAAGGAAATATCTCCATGGTGCAAGGGCTTCACTCCATCAAAAGGTGCCAATCCTCCAACAATTCATCACCACCACCATCAAACCATAGCCCTATTCAACATGTCAAGCCCAAGGTGAAACAAGGCAAAGAGCATAATTTCCAAGCAGATGTTCTGTAATCAAAATAAACTTTAGATGCAACATACTCAAATGCCTCAAGTATTAAAGTAACACTTACCCCAACACTTGAATTGTACCTTATGGAGAAAGACCCATTGTCTTCTGGAAACAGACTGATGTGATGAATTCCATGATTATGAATCGAAGAAGTATGGTGGTGAAGCGGGTATTCATCTGTGTAAGTGGATATCACAAGTCAATCCATCCCTCAGCACTCCATGTATGCAACCTGAGGGCCTCAAGACATCATCTCCTTAGTTATCCCTAGAAATGGAGGATAACATCTGGCTCCTACTTGGGGACATGTACTCGTCGTAGATTGTGTTATCACCATAACAATTCGGTATGGATTACAAATTCCAGATTTAGCAAAGGGATAAAGTAGTGTAGAGATACGACGTGATTTAGAGGATCGAGCTACATTTGGAGAAGAAGGGACAATATAGCGGAGGCGCGAAAGGTGGGGCCTGACAGACCATAGATCATGGCGTGGCCCAAATCAACGGCGAAGACCCATATCAGGCAATGAAATAGTAGGAGGTTTAATTATGTGAGAGCGGGCCAGGGAAAATACCATGGTTTATTTTTGTGTACACGTGGCGACACCAGAGGTACATCGAGGCAAAAAGCAATCTACTCAAAACTGTTTTTTCCAACCCCCGATATCGGAAATTGATGGTACTATCACCTGCTAATCTGCATATTATTTTTCCAAAGCAGCTTTTCCTTGTGTTATCTTTCCACTCAGATTTTAATAATTTTTCACCAGCTTTGTGAAGCTTCCATCACCTAAATCCTTCACCCAATGGATCATCCAAAACGGTCATGTACTCCATGAGTCAAAA
Organism: Picea glauca; assembly: GCA_000966675.3. Lineage (NCBI taxonomy): Eukaryota > Viridiplantae > Streptophyta > Pinopsida > Pinales > Pinaceae > Picea > Picea glauca. The sequence continues at coordinate 14,509 of JZKD02S1919949.1, read as the reverse complement.
ATTGGCAAATATCCCAAGCCTATACCTAGCCTTAATTCTTATCTAAATCCCTTAGTTCCATCACTTCATTCATTTTTACCATTATATTCATATTCCCATTGAAAATAAAAAATATTCCCTTATTAAGCACCCTAATCCTATCCACAAAGTCATGTGTTAAGCCTCATATGCCCAAAGTCCTTAGAAAATAGAAAAAAGGTGTTTATTATTATTAATATAAATATTTTTATATTAAAATATTTATATTAATATTTATTAATTTATGGAATCATGTCAAATCATATCATAAGCATGAATCTCAATTTATAATGCGGAAAATTCAAAGGTTGGATGGAGGGGGCACATACATATCAGGGATTGAAATAGAGAGGAGGTTAATTATGTGAAGGCGGGCCGAAAAAAACTATCGTGGTTTATTTGGTGGACACGTGTTTTTACATGGATCACATCGGAGGTAAAAGCAGTTTGGATTAAACCACTCCAGCCAAAACTCGATGTAATAAATGCACCATTTATCATATGTTTAATGTGCAACATTTTTCCAGGAGTGCATTTCAACAACAAATATGGAATTTCTAATAAATGAAATTCCTCCTCATGGTGAAAAGGTTTTACGGAGGTAAG
>JZKD02S1919938.1:61936-72404 GCA_000966675.3 Picea glauca | reverse complement strand
TATATCCCAATAACCCACATGTACTCCTCAAGTATCTAGGGGGTCTGAAAATTCATATATGGAAGAAAGTGAAACTCTTCCTCCCTATGACCATTGATGATTCATGTGTGCAGGCCCAGTACCTGGAAAACATAGGCCATAAAAAAGGACAACCAAGTGGTTCTAAAAATAGAGACCACCAAGATTATTCCAAGTAGGGGAAGATGAAGGGGAAAGGAAAAGACAACAAAATGATAGATACTACACATTAAATTTAGTGCAAGGATCCAAACAACCACTGCAAGCAGTGTAATATCAATGGTAACACTAAAGTTAAGTGGTTGAAGCTACATCTAGAGTTGAATACAAATAACCATAAGAAGGATTCCAAGAAGAAGAAACTTATAGGTGTGCATTAATTCAACCTAGTAGAGAGTATCTTGGATGTGGATTAAAATATTTTTTTCACTATAGTGTGGAAGGAGGTGAATTTGAGTAGCCTTCATCATAGGGAAGAGGAGGATATGACAAAAATCCTCCATATTAAGATCCAAGTCAAAAATACCAAGGTGGATGCTCTGTTCAATTACGATTCACAAGACAACCTTATAGAAAATGATTTGGTTAGCAATCTTGTATTGGAAGTGCATTATCATCCTATCCCATATCCATTGGGATGGGTAAATAAGGATGCAGAGCTCAAGGTCACTGAATAGTGCAAGATCAAATTTGGAATAAGTGAAAATTTTGTTGATGAAGCGAAGGTATATGTATTGCCTTTCAATGTGTGTGGTGTAGTGTTTGGAATCCCCTACATGTATATGAGGGATATGATATTTATGAGAAGAGAAAACTAATAGCACCTGATCAAGGATGCTAATTATTTCATCATCAATGCATATGAAGGTACATACAAGATCTAACTAGTAAGTTTTAACCAAGACAAAAAATTTATCATCTCTATTAGAAAGTTTGCATTACTTTTCTTGAGAGAGAATTAGCCAAGGAATGAATTAGTAAGAGTAAAGGAATCTTTGGAGAGATTACCAAAGATCAAAAAAAAAAGTTGGAGAAGTTATTGTAGGTGTACRGAGGAGTGTTCTAGGAGTCTAAAGGGTTGCCACCTAAAAKGGAAGTGGAGAATGAGATATAAATATTTATTGACTCCCCATTGCTAAATATTATATTGTATAGATAGTTTGTCCTATAAGTAGATGAAGTGAAGAAAACATTGCAACATCTAATGGAGTAGGCAGTCATTCGATCAAGCACCTCACGTTGTGGGTTACCTATCATCATAGTACCCAAGAAGGATGGGACTTGGAAAATGTGTATTGAATACACATATTTGAACATGATCACCCTCAAGAATCNTCCCTATGACCATTGATGATTCATGTGTGCAGGCACAGTACCTGGAAAACATAGGCCATAAAAAAGGACAACCAAGTGGTTCTAAAAATAGAGACCACCAAGATTATTCCAAGTAGGGGAAGATGAAGTGGAAAGGAAAAGACAACAAAATGATAGATACTACACATTAAATTTAGTGCAAGGATCCAAACAACCACTGCAAGAATTGTAATATCAATGGTAACACTAAAGTTAAGTGTTTGAAGCTACATCTAGAGTTGAATACAAATAACCATAAGAAGGATTCCAAGAAGAAGAAACTTATAGGTGTGGATTAATTCAACCTAGTAGAGAGTATCTTGGATGTGGATGAAAATAGTTTTTTCACTATAGTGTGGAAGGAGGTGAATTTGAGTAGCCTTCATCATAGGGAAGAGGAGGATATGACAAAACTCCTCCATATTAAGATCCAAGTCAAAAATACCAAGGTGGATGCTCTGTTCAATTACGATTCACAAGACAACCTTATAGCAAATGATTTGGTTAGCAATCTTGTATTGGAAGTGCATGATCATTCTATCCCATATCCATTGGGATGGGTAAATAAGGATGCAGAGCTCAAGGTCACTAAATAGTGCAAGATCAAATTTGGAATAAGTGAAAATTTTGTTGATGAAGCGAAGGTAGATGTATTGCCTTTCAATGTGTGTGGTGTAGTGTTTGGAAACCCCTACATGTATATGAGGGATATGATATTTATGAGAAGAGAAAACTAATAGCACCTGATCAAGGATGCTAATTCTTTCATCATCAATGCATATGAAGGTACATACAAGATCTAACTAGTAAGTTTTAACCAAGACAAAAAAATTATCATCTCTATTAGAAAGTTTGCATTACTTTTCTTGAGAGAGAATTAGCCAAGGAATGAATTAGTAAGAGTAAAGGAATCTTTGGAGAGATTACCAAAGATCAAAAAAAAAAGTTGGAGAAGTTATTGTAGGTGTACAGAGGAGTGTTCTAGGAGTCTAAAGGGTTGCCACCTAAAAGGGAAGTGGAGAATGAGATATAAATATTTATTGACTCCCCATTGCTAAATATTATATTGTATAGATAGTTTGTCCTATAGGTAGATGAAGTGAAGAAAACATTGCAACATCTAATGGAGTAGGCAGTCATTCGATCAAGCACCTCATGTTGTGGGTTACCTATCATCATAGTACCCAAGAAGGATGGGACTTGGAAAATGTGTATTGAATACACATATTTGAACATGATCACCCTCAAGAATCAGTANCCAAGTGGTTCTAAAAATAGAGACCACCAAGATTATTCCAAGTAGGGGAAGATGAAGTGGAAAGGAAAAGACAACAAAATGATAGCTACTACACATTAAATTTAGTGCAAGGATCCAAACAACCACTGCAAACATTGTAATATCAATGGTAACACTAAATTTAAGTGTTGGAAGCTACATCTAGAGTTGAATACAAATAACCATAAGAAGGATTCCAAGAAGAAGAACCTTATAGGCGTGGATTCATTCAACCTAGTAGAGAGTAGCTTGGATGTGGATGAAAATATTTTTTTCACTATAGTGTGGAAGGAGGTGAATTTGAGTAGCCTTCATCATAGGAAAGAGGAGGATATGACAAAACTCCTCCATATTAAGATCCAAGTCAAAAATACCAAGGTGGATGCTCTGTTCAATTACGATTCACAGGACAACCTTATAGCAAATGATAATCATGTATTGGAAGTGCATGATCATCCTATTCCATATCCATTGGGATGGGTAAATAAGGATGCAGAGCTCAAGGTCACTAAATAGTGCAAGATCAAATTTGGAATAAGTGAAAAATTTGTTGATGAAGTGAAGGTAGATGTATTGCCGTTCAATGTGTGTGGTGTAGTGTTTGGAATCCCCTACATGTATATGAGGGATATGATCTTTATGAGAAGAGAAAAAGAATAGCACTTGATCAAGGATGGTAATTCTTTCATCATCAATGCATATGAAGGTACATCCAAGATCTAACTGGTAAGTTTTAACCAAGACAAAAAATTTATCATCTCTATTACAAAGTTTGCATTACTTTTCTTGAGAGAGAATTAGCCAGGGAATGAATTAGTAAGAGTAAAGGAATCTTTGGAGAGATTACCAAAGATCAGAAAAAAAAAGTTGGAGAAGTTATCGTAGGTGTACAGAGGAGTGTTCTAGGAGTCTAAAGGGTTGCCACCTAAAAGGGAAGTGGAGAATGAGATATAAATATTTATTGACTCCCCATTGCTAAATATTATATTGTATAGATAGTTTGTTTTATAAGTAGATGAAGTGAAGAAAACATTGAAACATCTAATGGAGTAGGCAGTAATTCAATCAAGCACCTCACGTTGTGGGTTACCTATCATCATAGTACCCAAGAAGGATGGGACTTTGAAAATGTGTATTGAATACACATATTTGAACATGATCACCCTCAAGAATCAGTACNGGTTGCCACCTAAAAGGGAAGTGGAGAATGAGATATAAATATTTATTGACTCCCCATTGCTAAATATTATATTGTATAGATAGTTTGTCCTATAAGTAGATGAAGTGAAGAAAACGTTGCAACATCTAATGGAGTAGGCAGTAATTCGATCAAGCACCTCACGTTGTGGGTTACCTATCATCATAGTACCCAAGAAGGATGGGACTTTGAAAATGTGTATTGAATACACATATTTGAACATGATCACCCTCAAGAATCAGTACCATATGCCCATGATCGATGATTTGTTAGATCAACTATAACTTGCCAAGTACTTCACCATGTTGGATTTGGAATCAGGCTAGGTACGAGTTAGATAATAATACAATTATAATACCACCTTCAATACAAGGAAAGGTCTATATGAAGGGTTGGTAATGCCTTTTGTTTTATGTAACAAACCAGCTACATCTATGTGATTGATGAATGATGTCGCGTGTCCATCTATAGATTTATTTGTAATAGTGTATTTATATGACATATTAGTTTATATATTTACTTGGGAAGATAACATCTCACATCTCAAGCAGGTATTAGAGACTCTAAAAAACATTTAGTTGTTGGATAACGTTAAGAAATGTGGGTTTGCTCAGAGATAATTGGTTATTTGGGGTACACAATTCCTAGAGGGGATATAAAGATAGATCTTCCTCAAGATCTATCTTTGAATATGGAGGCCATCCTCAAATGCCCACTTCCTAATAATGTCAGTAAAGTTAGGGACTTTGTTGGGGAAACATAGTACCTATGGATGTTTATAGCATCATTTTCATTTGTAATTGCCCCACTCCATACCATAATAGCCAGTGGTAAGAATTTATAGTGGGGAAAGAATCAACAAAAGGATAATGATGAGATGAAATGGAATATCAATCAAACACTATTTCTTAGATTTATTAACTTGCAAAATCCTTTCAAATTGGAGATGGATGCAAGTGGATATACTATGGGTGAAATCTTGATGTAGGGAGGTAACCTAGTATGTTATCATTATGAAATGTTTCATGGAGTATTTCTAAAATACCCTATGTATGATAAGGAACTCTATGCCCTAAATCAATATTTTAAGAAGTGGAACAACTATATGATGGGAAAGGAAACCATTATTCACGTTGATCACCATCCACTATAGTATTTCTAGACCCTTAGTAAGCTTCAACAAACCAGACACTACAAGTCGATGGGGTTTCTACAAAATTTCCATCTAGTCATCAAATATAAGAAGAGAAGAACTAATAAGTTGGTAAACATGCTTTCAAGGCAACCCACGTCCAATATCAAAAATTTGGGAANTCATAGTACCCAAGAAGGATGGGACTTGGAAAATGTGTATTGAATACACATATTTGAACATGATCACCCTCAAGAATCAGTACCATATGCCCATGATTGATGATTTGTTAGATCAGCTATAACTTGCCAAGTACTTCACCAAGTTGGATTTGGAATCAGGATAGGTACGAGTTAAATAATAATACAACTATAATACCACCTTCAATACAAGGAAAGGTCAATATGAAGGATTGGTAATGCCTTTTGTTTTATGTAACAAACCAGCTACATCTATGTGATTGATGAATGATGTCGTGTGTCCGTCTATAGATTCATTTGTAATAGTGTATTTATATGACATATTTGTTTATATATTTACTTGGGAAGATAACATCTCACATCTCAAGCAGGTATTATAGACTCTAAAAAATCTTCAGTTGTTGGATAACCTTAAGAAATGTGGGTTTGCTCAGTAATAATTGGTTATTTGGGGTACACAATTACTAGATGGGATATAAAGATAGATCTTCCTCAAGATCTATCTTTGAATATGGAGGCCATCCTCAAGTGCCCACTTCCTAATAATGTCAGTAAAGTTAGGGACTTTGTTGGGGAAACATAGTACCTATGGATGTTTATAGCATCATTTTCATTTGTAATTGCRYYACTCCATACCATAATAGCCAGTGGTAAGAATTTAYASKSGGRAAAGAATCAACAAAAGGATAATSATGAGATGAAATGGAATATCAATCAAACAYTATTTCTTAKATTTMTTAACTTGCAAAATCCTTTCAAATTGGAGATGGATGCAAGTGGATATACTATGGGTGAAATCTTGATGTAGGGAGGTAACCTAGTATGTTATCATTATGAAATGTTTCATGGAGTATTCCTAAACTACCCTATGTATGATAAGGAACTATATGCCCTAAATCAATATTTTAAGAAGTGGAACAACTATATGATGGGAAAGGAAACCATTATTCACGTTGATCACCATCCACTATAGTATTTCTAGACCCTTAGTAAGCTTCAACAAACCAGACACTACAAGTCGATGGGGTTTCTACAAAATTTCCATCTAGTCATCAAATATAAGAAGAGAAGAACTAATAAGTTGGTAAACATGCTTTCAAGGCAACCCACGTCCAATATCAAAAATTTGGGAAATCTTGTGCACATGGATCCTTCTACTCATGATGCATATAAAGAGGCATGCATTGAGGATGAGGACTTTAAAGAGGTGTTTTAGCATCTACAAGGATAAATTCATGTAGAATAAGGTGATGGTAAGAATGACTATCATCTCTAGAATAGGTTTCTCAACAAGTTATACAAGCTCTATGTTCCTAAAGGTGAAATAATGTAGTTTATCATAAAGGCTCACACTTCTAAGGTTGTGGAACATTTTGGTGTTGGGAATATAGTGACCAAATTACAAAGGTATGTGTATTGGCCTACAATGCAAGAATATGTAGCTTGGTATATTAAAGGAAGCATGATTTTTTGTAATATAAAGAAAGGTTTATAGTATCCCTTACCTATACCCAATCGACCCTAGGATAGAATCTCCATGAAAATTTTGGGTGGTTTTCCAACAACCAGGAAGGGACATGACTATCGATATGTGGTAGTTGAAAGGTTTAGTAATATGTGCATTATGATGCCTTTTAAAGAGACTATCAAAGGATAAGAAGCAACAAAAATGTTATTTGAACAAGCATGGGTGAAATTTGGGATACCGAGTAGCATCATCTTAGATAGGGATACTATATTTCTCAATGCCTTTTGGACTACAATTTGGGAAAAGATGGACACCAAGTTGAAGATATCTATAGCTTTCCATCCACAAATTGATGGGTAGATAAAAGTAGTCAAAAATACATTGGTTCATATTTTGGGGGGTTGCAATTAGAAGCATCCAAATACCTTTTATGAAAGTTTGATCTATATTCAACACTCTTCTAACAAAGAAGTCTTCACTTCTACTGGTACAATCCCTTTTAAAAATGTGTTTGGGTATCTTCCACCTTCTCCCTTGGATGTTATATATGGATAGGAAAGAGGAGTGATGGAAGACATCTTAGCAGAAGCATTTAAAGAGGATAAATTTGTTGAAAATATTAGGTAGACCATTTTCAAGTACACGAGACATTGAATAAATTAGAGGAAAAGTACAAGGCTCAACATGATCAGCACATAACTGAGAGAACATTCAAAGTGGGAGACAAAGATTGGATACATCTGAAAAACAAAGGCTACAGGGTCATGGTAATAACATTAAGGATTTTTGGTATGGCCATTTTGAGGTATTGGATAAGGTGGNTGAAATGTTTCATGGAGTATTCCTAAACTACCCTATGTATGATAAGGAACTCTATGCCCTAATTCAATATTTTAAGAAGTGGAACAACTATATGATGGGAAAGGAAACCATTATCCACATTGATCACCATCCACTATAGTATTTCCAGACCCTTAGTAAGCTTCAACAAACCAGACACTACAAGTCAATGGGGTTTCTACAAAATTTTCATCTTGTCCTCAAATATAAGAAGAGAAGAACTAATAAGTTGGTAAACATGCTTTCAAGGCAACCCACGTCCAATATTAAAAATTTGGGAAATCTTGTGCACATGGATCCTTCTACTCATGATGCATATAAAGAGGCATGCATTGAGGATGAGGACTTTAAAGAGGTGTTTTAGCATCTACAAGGAGAAATTCATGTAGAATAAGGTGATGGTAAGAATGACTATCATCTCTATAATAGGTTTCTCAACAAGCTATACAAGCTCTATGTTCCTAAAGGTGAAATAATGTAGTTTATCAGAAAGGCTCACACTTTTAAGGTTGTGGAACATTTTGGTGTTGGGAAGATAGTGACCAAATTACAAAGGTATGTGTATTGGTCTACAATGCAAGAATATGTAGCTTGGTATATTAAAGGATAAATAATATTTTGTAATATAAAGAAAGGTTTATAATATCCCTTACCTATACCCAATCGACCCTAGGATAGAATCTCCATGAAAGTTTTGGGTGGTTTTCCAACAACCAAGAAGGGACATGACTATCGATATGTGGTAGTTGAAAGGTTTAGTAATATGTGCATTATGATGCCTTGTAAAGAGACTATCAAAGGATAATAAGCAACAAAAATGTTATTTGAACAAGCATGGGTGAAATTTGGGATACCGAGGAGCATCATCTTAGATAGGGATACTATATTTCTCAATGCCTTTTGGACTACAATTTGGGAAAAGATGGACACCAAGTTGAAGATATCTATATCTTTCCATCCACAAATTGATGGGTAGATAAAAGTAGTCAAAAATACATTGGTTCATATTTTGGGGGGTTGCAATTAGAATCATCCAAATACCTTTGATGAAAATTTGATTTATATTAAACACTCTTCTAACAAAGAAATCTTCACTTCTACCGGTACAATCCCTTTTAAAACTTTGTTTGGGTATTTTCCACCTTCTCCCTTGGATGTTATATATGGATAGGAAAGAGGAGTGATGGAAGACATCATAGGAGAAGCATTTAAAGAGGATAAATTTGTTGAAAATATTAGGTAGATCCATTTTCAAGTACAAGAGACATTGAATAAATTAGAGGAAAAGTACAAGGCCCAACATGATCAGCACATAACTGAGAAAACATTCAAAGTGGGAGACAAAGATTGGATACATCTGAAAAACAAAGGCTACAGGGTCATGGTAATAACATTAAGGATTTTTGGTATGGCCATTTTGAGGTATTGGATAAGGTGGGTGATAATGCCTAAAAACTCAATTTACCCCATATTTGTACGTTTACGTAGTATTAAATGTGGAAAATTTTAAACTCTATGGGCCTTCCATGTTGTATTTGAAAACTAAAGGGTAGATCCTATGTACAATAAAGGAATTATCACTAGAAGCTTAGGCATAATTATTAGAAGATACAATTTTTCATAAGAAGTCTAGAACTACCAAACAAGGTTAGTGTGACCTCTAGTAGATAAGATTGAAAGGAAAACTTCTGGGAAAGGAAAAATGGTATTACAAGGAGAAGGTAGAGAAAGTATTTCCTCACCTCATTTAGTAAAATATTTTAGGGACCAAGATACTCCCTAAATGGGAAGGTATGATCTAGAATGGATCATTATATAATTTTTCATCTATCTTGGTATTTTCTGAGTGGAAAAAATTGGAGGAATTGGTTTGCAGAGCCCATTTTAGTGGTAGGTCCTAGTTTTGAGATTTGGGGTCAATAATCTTCTAAGGACAATTTTAGGCATAAAATGAATTTTTTGGGGGTCAAAAAGTTTGCAAACATAGCTTCAACCACTTGACATTGTTTTACATGTCGAAATATTTCCAACGGTTCAAAAATCACTTCAATCAAAGTTCATATGTAGAAATTATTGTTCTCACAAGTTGACTTACCTTGTTGAGCAACATCGTACCAAATGGATGACATATCATCCCCCATTACTCACACATGTGGACTTTCAATACTATTCTAGTGGGTCGAAAAACCTAACATTAATTGAGGGTTGAGGCATGCAAAAACCTTAACCCTAAACCTAGACTATTATTAGGCTATGTTAATTACTAGGTTGTCAGGAAGACAAGGTGTTCCATCATTTTATAATTGTACTCGTTCCATATTTGAGAAGAGAATATAGGAGTGGGATTTGAGAGCATAACAGAGGAGGAAAAATATTCTATAGTAGCCACTCAAGCCACAATGTCAAAGTTAAATCCATAGTGAGTTCCCCTTTCTTTGTACTTGCATTTCATAACTGCAGAAAGGAAAGCATAGCATAGACCTCACCTTCTAGCAAGGTTTTCTCCCATATCAGGTTTCCCAAGTCATATTTTGTGTTCTTTTTTGTGGATGGTTAGTTCATTTGCTTGTTATTTCATTTTTGGATTTCAATTATTTCATAAATTTGAGCACTAAGCTAGTGATAATAAATCTAAGATCTAAGGAAATAAAATGTGTAATCAAATATTTCATAATAGTGCAAGATTTGTTGTGATGAACTATTCTAGTGGAATATCCATGAGGGTATATAGCTCAACAAGATTTGTTGTGATGAATTGTTCCAATCGAATATCCATGAAAATTTACAGATCAATATTGTAGTACATGGAAAAAAAATTGTAGCCATCAATTTTTTTTTCACACCTACCATATAAGTTGGTTAGGTAGAACAATGCATGCAAAACAATTGTGTCCATTCCATAGAGAATTTCATGGAAAATAGGTGTACCCATCCCATAAATTTAATTTACTACATGGAAAACAAGTTATTTCTCTTAATCTAA
>JZKD02S1919927.1:14108-27297 GCA_000966675.3 Picea glauca | reverse complement strand
GTGTTAATTTATTAAATGATCCATAATCTATGAAGTCCTTACACAATTTTCTAGAAAGATGCAACACATAGGTAGAAGGGAGGTTAGAACATAAAACAATTAATCTTCTCCATTCAAGAAGAAGAACAAGAAATGAATTCATGCTAAATGCTAACATTGGGGATTTCAACATGGGAGATATCAAACTTTATTTAGGCTCTGAAGTAAACATCTTGCCTAAGAAGACATGGAAGTGTATGGGGGAACCCACATTAGGCTACTCACCTGTTGAGTTAAAATGATCAAATCGACATAGATTGTTACCAATTGGAATACTTAAAGGGGTGAAAATAGATTTGGATGGAGTGCGCATTGTGGCATATTTTTAATTAATCGAGATAGTTTATGGAAAAACATCGTACCCAAAATTACTTGGATTAGATTTGGAATTTGATAACCAGGATGTTATCAACCTGAAGATAAGGAAACTGAATTTTGAATCAGGAGAATATAGATTTATTGCACCATTAGATCCTTTAGAAGGAGAAAGGTTTGTAGAGGCCACTTGTTTGGATTTCAAAGATCTAAATTAGTTATACATAACCATTGCACGAGAATAACATTATATCAACCCAACTGCAAATGGGGTACTCAGCTGGAGAAACATTACATCATGTGCTTCAAAATCAAACACAAGTTTGGAGAATTGGCAATAGAGACTGTGATCCATATTATTTTGATAATGAAATGAAGGTAGAAATATAACCAAGATATAAAAATGAAATACAAAAAAATATAGAAGAGAACACAGAAATACAGTGAAACCCAACTTCTATTACTGAATAAGATAGAAAAACATTGTAGAACACAAACTAAAAAAACGGGGTAGCTTATCTTTAAAAAGAAACAAATGCTAGATACACTTCATTCACAAGAAGATTTATATCACACTCCATTTCATGCTTAAAGGCCCTCCTTCACGTCAATTATATATGAGAGAGTGAGAGGACAACAATTCCCATGATGCATGTGGGAAAAATTGGACTAATTTTATAAAATTACATAGGCATGTAAAACAATAGGACATTCCGGGCAGTCACCCATCCCAATACTACTCTAGCCTGAGTGCGCTTAAGTGAGGAGTTGTAATGGGATCCAATGCATTAACTCTATGTTGTAGGAATGTACATAAGACCACTAGGAAATCATTAAATGACGTCTGTAATTAACAAATGAAGATGAAATTACATTCCATTCTCCATAAAAAGGGTGACTATCATGGTTGATTAAAAATAGAGGCTCAAAATGGTGATTAAGTGGAAGAGGTGGATGGCCACTAAGATCCATCTGGATCATTCTCCCCCCCTTAGGAATATATGGTCCCCATTGTATCAAGTTCCCTTGGGATATGGGACTTCTGCTAAATTTGAAGCTTGTTGTGTTTCTTTCCTTGCCAAAGAAGCTGTCATACTTAGCTTGTTGAATGATGTCATGAACATGTTGTTGGAGGAGTTAGAACCATTCAACCAATATAGTTGCATGATCAACCTGAGTGTGGGAGGAAACTATCGGTGAAGATGCATCATGAAGAGTATGAAGGATTATGTTATAACCTTTCTTGACTAGGAAGTGTGGAGGCACCCCTGTAGGTGCAACAAGAACATCTTGGTACTCCTATACAATATTTTCGATCTTCTTCTACTGGATAGAAATTTCTTTGCATGAGTTTGCATTCGTTGTAGTGTCCTTTTTTTCACATTATAATCATATTGTGAAGAGGCTAAACTTTGTAGTATGAGAGATTACTTTGTGGCATTGTTTTGGTGGGACAATAGTTGAAAATACCTCTGGTATCCTATAGAGATGATCCCCAAGAATAACAATGACACTACGGGGTTGAGACTCATAGATAGCATGGTGCTTCCACATATATGTTTGGCCCAAGATAAAATCAAAGACATACAGTGGGGAAACATCACATAATACCTCATCCTTGAAGGGTAGGATTTCATATGAGAATCGACACTATTGGCTGACACGAAGATATCGTCCCCGGTGAAGCCACCTGATGTTGTATGGTTGCATGTGTGGTGTTGTCGACAATACCAAATTTTTTATGACCTCTGCTGAGATGAGTTTCTTCTGGATTCCACTATCAATAATAAAATGCAACGGGGTCCCCTTCACCCACATCCGTGAATGAAAAAGGCACTCCCCCTCTTCAGGATCTTTTGGTTCTTCTTGTTGAATTGTCGTGGTCACGAAAATAGTAGTGGGGTATGCATTGATGAACTGTATTCTATCAGTATTTTTTTATTCATATTCTGAATCAGGGTTCGTCTCCTTATCTTTCATCTCGACCATTAATGACTATTTTGAGCGACATTCATCGGTGTTGTGCCAGGGGATTTTATGGAAATCTCACCATTTTCTGGTGTCCTTCTTCATATTTCTGTGACCCTTCTTTGCATGCATATGAGATTGGCTCTCTTGAGTTTTTCCTTCCTTGCTCCGTCCATGCTTCTCCCACTTAATCTGCTGCTTGAATTTCTACTCAATTTTTATTGCATATCAATAAGAAGCTCTGAGTGAGGATATGTCCAAGAAATACATATTTGTTTGGATGTACCTATGTAGACCACTGTAGTACTTCAAAGCCAGGTGTCACTCAGAGTCTTTGATACCCAACTTTGAGTGCAAGGTATGAAATATGTTGGTGTACTCTGCCACCATCTAGTCTCTTTTCTGTCACAAAGTTGTCCATCTCATGTATTGGTCATAATAGTTTCCGAAAGGGTAGAAATCATCCTTTAGGGAATCTACAAAGGTCTCCCATGTGGGTTCTCTCCCAAATAGTGTAGATTCTTCCGCGGTGTACCTATCCTAGTAACCTTCCCACCAATATATGACATGGGGAAGGGATTTAAGGAGAACGAAGGTGATCTTTTCACTGTCGAAATTTTTTGGATAGAGTAATAACCTTATAGCATATTCAACCATTTTTCTAGAGCATATGCATCTATCTAGCCTTCAAATAAAGGGGTATCAAAATTTACTTGTACCTTGAAGGGCATTGCACCTAAAAAATTGTTTCTTGTTGAATATGCCTCTGTTGTCGCCATCGGTAGTCTTCAAAGGATTTGAGAAAAATTTTACATCATCCCCTACTTTGTCATCACTCTTTTCTTCCACCATGGGAGGTCTATTGGGATATAGAGAGTGGTTGTCCTCAACAGAAACTACCTTGAGACCCAAATATCTATATCCTGACCTCATCGGGGACCTTCTCTAAGAAATGACAAGGAGGAGGTTGCTCTGATACCACTGATCTAGATTATCTTGAGAACGACATGAAGGAATAAATATAACCAATATATAACAATGAAATACACAAAAATATAGAAGAGAACACATAAATACACTGAAACCCAACTTCTATTACTGAATAAGATAGAAAAACATTGTAGAACACAAACTAGAAAAATGGGGTAGCTTATCTCTAAAACGAAAGAGATGTTGGCTACGCTTCTTTCACAAGAAGCTTTACATTGCACTCCATTGCATGCTTAAAGGGCCTCCTTAACCTCAATTATATAAGAGAGAGTGAGAGGAGAACAATTCCCATGATGCATGTGGGATAAATTGGACTAAGTTTATAAAATTCCATAGGCATGTAAAACACTAGGACTTCTCAGGAAGTCACCCATCCCAGTACTACTCTAGACTGAGCACGCTTAAGTGCGGTGTTCTAATGGGATCAGGTGCATTAACTCTATGATGTAGACATGTACATAATACCACTATGAAATCGTCAAATGGTGTCTATAATTAACAAATGAAGATGAAACTACATTCCATTCCCCATAAAAAGGGTGAATATCATGGTTTATCAAAACCACAAGCTCAAAATTGTGATTAAGTGGACGAGGTGGATGGATACTGAGATCCATATGGATCATACTACATGAAGTATCCACAAGGACGTGCACAAGAATATACTATGCAGTGAGGTGGGTTGGTACCAAGCTAAGGGAACCTCCCAGTTTTCATGGGTTGAATGACTTAAAGGAATTTTTGAAAAACTATCAGAAGGAATTTTCAGAAAATCATAGGTTGTTAGTCCTAAATATTGCACTCAAGGAGTCACCTGAAATATGGTGGGGTGCACACCAAGAAACAATTAAGGATTGTTATTAGTGTAAATGACTATTGTGCATTAGATTTGGCATAGAACAGGGGAGCGCTACAATGCAAAAGTATGATGGGAAAGGACCACTAGATGAACACCTAGAGAAATGCAGAACACAATGGAGGATGAAACCACCAAAGGAATGGCCTCATCACTTCATTCATACATAGGAAGGGATCCCAAGGAACTGGTACATAGATCAGAAGATGCGCATAGGCACTACAGAATGGACAATATTACAACATAATTTTGTAGTAACCTTCTCATTTGAGCATGATAACCCCAACAATGATTCATCTCTGAAGTTGATATGGGAAGTGATATTTTTTTATGAACCATAGGTCGAAATTATAACAAAACAACAACAATAGAAAAAAAATACAGTCAAAGAGTTACTTTCATGTTATCATGTCGAAGAGGAAGCACCAGATGAAGATGATCCACACAACATTCAAATTAGAGATATTGAAGGAGAGAGAGAGGTGGAAGGTCCATCTATGGATTTAGAGGCATTTTCTGCACCAATAAAAGTAAATAAAGTCAACATTGGTATGAACAAAAATATGAAAATGGAAAGCATTGGAGACTACTGGGATGCACAAACACTAGAAAGGATAAACGATCTATTGCGCGAATACAATGACCTATTTCCAACAACCTTTATAGAGATGAAAGGAATATTATATGATGTACGTGAGATGAAGATACCCCTAAAACCATAGGATATACTTGTCATAAAAATACCTTACAGGATGAATCCAGTATATAAGCAGAAAGTGAAAGAAAAAATTGAATGAATGTTGGCAGCTGGAATCATAGAACCAGTAGAGGAATATAAATGGATTAGCCCCATGGTAGTCCAGGAAAATAAGAAAGGGAGGATAAGGATCTGTGTATATTTAAGAAAAATCAACGATGCTTTCTTACATGATCCTTTCCCTACCACTTTTACAGATGAGGTATTGGAGAATGTGGGAGGCCGGGAAGCATACTCATTAACATATGGATTCTTAGGTTACAATTAAATCAAAATATCTCCAGAGGATAGGTATAAGACTACCTTTGCTACAAAATGGGTATCCTACCAATATATAAGAAATCCTAGAAAAAGACATTTTGGATTATATACGCCACTTACAATACCTTTTCATCCATGGGAAAGTGTGTCTATGTATTTTGTAGGGGGTTTTTCGATGTCGAGAACATGTCATGATTATTTATATTTTGGGGTGAATAGGTTAAGTAAGACGTGTATTTTAATTCCATGTAAGAAATAGGTCATAGTTGAACATACAATGAAGTTTCTCTTTGCTAATGTATGGGTTCATTTTGGGATTCCTACATCTATTATATCAGGTCGAGACTCTCGCTTCTTGAGGAAGTTTTGGTCTTATTTATGGGAGCTTATGGAAACTAAGTTGAAGAAGAGAACAATATTTCATCTAGAGACAGATGGACAGATAGAGGTGGTAGACATGACAGTGGTACATTTGTTAGGA
The DNA here is from genome assembly GCA_000966675.3 of Picea glauca. Lineage (NCBI taxonomy): Eukaryota > Viridiplantae > Streptophyta > Pinopsida > Pinales > Pinaceae > Picea > Picea glauca. The sequence continues at coordinate 21,630 of JZKD02S1919927.1, read as the reverse complement.
GGATACTTCAAAACAAATCCTAGGTTATGGGATGAATAGTTTCATTATGTACAACATGCCTATAATCATTCCATGCATTCTTCTACTCAAAGAGCTCCTTTTGAAGCATGTCTGGGACACTTGCCGAAATCACCTATGGATTTTTCTTTTGTAGAAGCAAATTAAGAGGATGTACTTGATGATATAGATCAAGATAAGAGGTTCATTGAAAGGATCCAATAGGTACATCATGTAATACATGAACAATTAGAGAAGATCCAAACCAAGTATAAGTAGATACATGATAAACATCGGGTTTATCATTAGTTTCAAGTTGGTGATAAAGTATGGTTACATATCATCAAATATAGAATGAAGGGTGAAGGTAAAAATATCAATCTATGTGGTATGGTCCATTCATGATCTTCGAGAATATTGGTACTAGTTCCTTTCATTTAGATCTACCATCATATCAATAAATGTCTTCAGTGGTAAATGTTCAAAACTTGAAACTTTATGATCCTTCTATGATTATGGATGAAGATGGAAGTGTTCAAGTTCCAACATTTGATGATTTTTCTCCATAGTATTTAAACACACTACAGGAATATGTTATTCTTGACATAAGGATCGAGACTTCACAACAAGGTGATGTGGAATATATTTGAGTTATCCTTAAAGGGGTAAAACCAAGAAAAACAAATTGTATCAAGATCAAAAGGATGAGGGATATTTACCATGACTTAGTTGTTGAGTAATCAATACTTTTGGTGATTCAAAAGGCTTCCAATGGGGAGGAATGATCTAGGTGAATCTTGAAAAATATTAACATTTGGTCATTTCAAATTATCTCTAAAATGAATTCATTGCATAGATCTCAATGATATCTTTTGAATGGTGCAAACATCGCCTCAAACAGAGTTCATATGAAAAAGTTATGGCTCTTAAAAGTTTTGTTCAAAGAGGGTCAAAGGTCAAAAAGGGGGTGACATGTGGAACTATTAGAAGGGTGACACGTGGCACATACATACACACATGTATAGGTCATATGGGTTGAGTCAATAGATTCATACAAGTGATCGACCAGTGACTTCGACCAACCAATGTTGGACACATGGAATGACCATACAATCACATGTGGACCAATGAGGGACCGCCACGTGGAAGTCTCCCATTGGCCTTCTATGGTTAATGTATACCAAAAGTATAAGAGTCGATGGGGTTTGAACCCATGACCTCCTACAACTCTACAATAGCGGCCTTTTCCATTATTCATCACATTATTTCTTACATATGAATGACAAATATATTATTTAATGTGTAAAATTGTATTATTTGGGGTTTAAAAGGATGGGGGATAGACATCCCAAACTTATCATATATATTGTATTGTTAAAACATATAATACGCCAACTATATACCAATACTTGCATGGGTATATAACATACCACTAATTATAATATAATCCATGTAACAACCGACGGTTGGTGGGGTTTGAGCCCTCAACTTGCCATATATCGTGACAATGTTTTAACTAATGCGCCCAAGGCTCCTTTTGTTACAGAAGAGAAACAAGAATATATTTAACATTTTCCAATAGTTTCATATGGATATTAGGGCTTTCACCCTATTTAAACTATCTCTTAGACTGAGACATGATACAATACAAAGTATGGATTTAGATATGCATGCCAAGCTATGCATATGTGTCTCGAAGTTTGTGCCATGAAGTATCTAGACTTTTGGATTGCAACGTAATGTGTTGCAAAGGGTTCCTTGAGGTAAGCATAGGGTGCTTATTCTCAATTTTCTCATAATTTAGAGAGGAATTTGAAGGTGCACTATGTTTCTAATTTTTGCAACATGTAAAAAGGTCATTGTAAAAACACAATCATTTGAGCATTAATAAAGTGGTATTGATTAGAATCAGACCCAAAGACATAGCCCGAGTTGGGTAAGATCCATTAACAAACTTGTGTATGTGTTATATTATTGTTGTTCTATTTTAATTATTTATCTTGCAAGTTTTTTTATCATTGAAGTTATTTTGGATGGATAATTGAATTCATATGTGTTATGCAAACAATCAAAGAGATCATTATTATTTCTAATCAATCTAGATGTTTATGTGTAATTAAAAAATAAATTAACATCTAAAGATTTTAAAATCAACTCTAGATGCCATATCTATTATGGAGTTCTATAAATAAGGAGTGTCATTGAATTGGTGTAAGTATTTTCTCATGGAGGTGTTTCAATCTTGCGTCGACATGCATGAACATGTAGTTATTTCATATATAGTTAAATTTTGTTTGCATTCACGATGTGTAAATGGAAGATTCCACAGGGTCACAATCTTTCCTAGACTCCTAACCATTGATTGGCCAAGATTTTCTACCCATGACATGCTCAAACTAATATCACTAACAAAACAACCAACAACAATGACTTTTTTAAGTGGTATAATGACCTCATCAATGCAAATCAACAAATGAATATTACATAAGAGATATTGAACCAAGATACTAGTTATATCTAGTTCGACATGAGTAGAGATCACACTTTTTTCAAACCCCTTAGTGATGTTCTAGCTCTATTTCACACCAACCCACTTTATTTTTATCTAGACGAGGAAATTTTGGACAAAGTGGTCTCCTAATGGTCGAGAATATAGAGAGAGAAGAAGAAATCAAGAATAATGTATACGATGCCTGCAATATCACATCGAGCAACCCCAACACAGACAAATTTCCCTGGTTCGAGCACGATGTTGGAGAAGGAACCTTTTGAGACAATTTTGGGACAATTCTTGAAGATTTCCCTGGGAGTCAACTGTGAAGGATACAGACAAAAGGGATAGAAAGAGTTCACAAAGAGGAAGGAAGTTAGAAAAATGACCAAGAAGTGCATTTTGAGGAGTAATATTGTAAGTCGTTAAGGCATTTTTGGGGTTTGGGGATATTTTGTAATGAGATAAGCCATAATGAAATTTAATAAATATGTAAAAGGGTGCGAAATTTAGGTGGTGTTGGAAAGGATAGTGTGTGGTGTGTCGTGTGTAAATTCATTGTCTATGTTTGGATACTCTACGGTTGCAAACAATTATACCTGGGGTATGCAAAATAAGTAGGTGTGCACTACAACAAACGACTAGGAAAGTAGTATGGTGAACTGTAGCTACATGCATTTTGTATAGAAAAGTGTGCATATGTAATGAATAATTGAATGAAGAATATTAATAGAAGCCAAACATTATGGATGTAGCCCAGTTTGGGGTGAACCATGTTAAAACATGGTGTCCTTGTGTGTGTGTTTCTAAATTCTAATGTATTGAGAATAATGTGTTTATTATGATTATTGTTTTTTTTACTGAATATGATGATGAATATGACGCATAATAGATATAATAATCTTACTATCTCACAAAGGTTTACGTATGGAAACAACGCATAGGTGAGAGAATGCAGTACTTATCATGTATGAATGATTACTCTGTCACATAAGTTATTTGAGTGTTGTAGAAATCGCACAGGTTGAATATGTTATAGAAATGGTCACCAATCCACTCAACAATGTGAAAAAATGGTTCTTGTAGTCCCCATAGACACCTCGAGTGACACTTCATCTTCTTGCAGGTGATGTTGAATGGGTCGGTGTTTAATTGTTTTGTTGGTTATTAATAGTTGAACCCTGGGTCTGCCCAATCTACGCCAACAAATGGTTCCATTTCTAGGACCGGGATCTGCGACTGAGTGGGATGTGGAGGCCAACTAAGAAGGAAATAAAAGACTGGGTAGACAAAGGATTGCATGAATTTGCGAGAATCTAGAACATAAATGCACAATTTAGTACAAAAAATGGTTGCAAAGGTAAATTTACACCAATTTTCATGAAAGCTTCTGTTCTGAATTCCATGTGGTATTAGCATAGTGGTTGCAAACTCTAATCAAGAAAATTGAAAGGGTGTTTCATAGAGAAAATACGAGGAATTGTATGCCTGAACTAATCCAACATGTAAACACTATAAGTAACTCAATTTCCTGCGCTGTGGATTTCTGGTTGGATAGTATTTTGGGAGGGTATACCACTAAATTCAGAATAGATGCAACTCAATCTTATAGTATTGCAGAAAGGGATTTTTTCAAAGGGATGTGTGGAGGTTATTTAAATTAATTGTATACGTCAATTAAAATGTTGTTGTTTGACAAAGATGTCATGAAGTTGGAATATGATTACCCTAGTTGTTAAGGGGGCTCCGTGCATGCCAGGGAACTGGGGGTTGACTCGGGGATGGTATGAGGGTGTGGAAGGGAATTAATAGAGAAAGGATGAGCTGAGGATTCCAAGAAGAGATGAAGACAATGTGTTAGATGAATATCTTTGAGTAATGCACAGTGGAAAGAGATTCCAGTTTAGTAGTCCCATAGGCATAAATATGTGTCCAAGTGAGAGAGACAACACAATGAGTTTGAAGAACAATACGTAGGAATAGTACTCCAAAGTAGAGAAAAACCTCACAAAGGAAAGAGAAATAAGGAACCTCAGTTTAGTTTGACAGAAGAGAATCAAAGCATCCCTTCTCAAGCCATAATTTGCATCAAACCCACTATCTCATGTGCATCATTGATATCTGAAGTAAAATCTTTTCCATGAGAAATTTTATTAGTTGAAAGTAGTAGTTAGACTAACTAGAGTCGTCAAAGTGGTAATAAAATTAGTGATAATAGTAGACCAACATTAGCATAGATGTGGATACCAAAATAGAGGAATACTCCATAGAAAGCAATGGTGGGAGAAGAGATGATATTACCCGTCTTCCACAGGATAGAGACAGAAGACCCAGAGCAACATTATCTAATTTGTGACAAATATGGATTGCATGAAAAATCCAAGATGATGACTAAAATCTTACACATTTAGTGACAACTTTCAGAGACCACGCGATGAAATCGTACATGAAACTTCAAGAATCTACAACATTTAGACATAACAACACACTAATGGATATTAGAATTGTGTCGATAAAAAATTTCAAGAAACGAAATTCCAATTCATAGTGCATCACGGAATTGAAGCAAATCAAACAAGCTCCCAATGACTCTATTTAGGATTTTGACCAAAGGTTTAAAATATTAAAATATCGATTAACTTTTAAGATTCCATATGAATAGTATTAGGAGTGGTTTATTGCGACACTCCTACCACATATATGGTTACCTCTGACGCAGTAGAATAACTCGACGCAGAAAGAATCTTTGGTGAGCACAATGAAATTGGAAGCATCCCCAATAAGAGAAACTAGCATAGGTATGCCCCATCTTTAGTCGTAATTAGTTTCCTTGACACTTCAATTAGAGGAAATAACAAAGGATAAAGGAAAGCGCGAGGAAATTTGGTGCACTAGTTGTCGAAGATAAGGCCACCATAAGAATGAATGCCCAAATTTCGAAGAATACATGGCCAAGGGGGCTACAAATCCACTAGGTCCAGGGGGAGGAGAATACTGTGACATATGTAAAACGAGAGGAAATAATCCTACAATGTTTCCATTACTACAAAAGTACAAGACAAATGTTAAGAGCCTATTTTTGAATTTTTGTAAATCAATAGGACATAATGAAAGAAATTGTCGCTCATTTGACTAGATGAGGGAGCACATTGTCGATCGTACTGCATATGAAAATTGGGTACAAGGATATGACAACATGCATGGGATCTATAAACTATATACACCCAAGGTCCTAATCAGGAAGGAAGAGGTGGACTCAGAAGTCGAGGACAAGGAGGTTTTGGTAGAGGTGGAAGAGGGCCAATTACTTGTTATAAATGTAACCATATATGGCACTATGCATAGGATTGTATGAACCCATGCATGAAATGTACATATTCTAAAATATTGGATCATGAGACAAAATATTGCCCGCAGTTGATACAAAATGGAAGAAGAACATAAATCAAGCCCAAGTTACAAATTGAAACCAGAATCCAAACTAGAATCAACGACATGATAATCAAAACATATAGATGATTGCAATAGAAACGTGCACTAATCATCCATAGGTAAACAAAGTGAGATGCGAAGGAGGAAGAACATGGCATGATGTGACAAATATTAGATTCCATATTGAACATATGATCCTAAATATATCGAAACCTCTTCCATGGTAGGGAAAGTTATACTACTACCAGCCTTAGAAAAACATACATACCCATATCCTTAAGAAATAGATGATTAAGTATGTGAAGCGATTGATCTTGTTGATTTTGTAGTTTGTTATGTTGTTCCTCCACCCTTCATAGTTTTGGTAGAGAAAACCTAGTTTTGGGGCAGTTGAACCATGGGGAAAGGAAATATCTAGTTAATATATCCTTTATCTGAGGTGTTTAATCTGCAAAAAGAGAAAGAGACATACAAGTATGGGAGATATGAGTTAATAAAATCATATATGGGAATATCAACATCATCTGTGAAAGTATATGATATGCCACCATCTTATGATTCCTCCATTCCAAAGAAGCTAGATGGAAAGGTAAGTACATTAAATAATTTTTTGGAAAGTTTCTTAGAGTTGATGAAAGATGAATATTCCTTGAATAAACTATGCAATATAGTCTATTAGGGTGCATTATAAGTTCCTATCACACATAAATCATTGAATCAATTATAATGCAGAAAGAGGACAAACAAAGAGTTCAATCTCAATGCACAGATCGAGGAATATGAGATAACTAAAATTATTTTAGATTTAGGTTATGATAATGTACTTCCAAGAAAAACATGGGAAACTATGGGTAAGCCCAAGATGGTGTGGTCTCCGATTCAATGAATACCTGCAAATCAACACTAGATCATTCTGATCGGAAGGCTAACGAGTGTCGAAGTTAACATAGATGGAGTACGCAGTGTTTTTTATTTAGAGGTAATCAAGATAGAATATGTCATTAAAATTATCCTACACTATTAGGGATTGAATGGGAATACGAAAACTAGTAAATCATTGACCTTAAAAAAAGACATATGATTTTTGAAGTTGGATATTTGAAGGTTATATCACCATTAGACCCTAGAAAAGGACAACGTTATGTAAATCTAGGAAGAGGAGGGTTTGAGTCAGGAGGAATAGAAAATGTATATAATTTGAACTCAAGGATGGAATATTATGATGATCCCACTAAGGATGGTAAGATAAGTTGGCACATTTTTATCTCATGTGCGTTAGATTCTGATGAGGACTATAAAATTGACAACAATGAGTTGAATGAAGTATCTACAAGGATATCTGTGCAAATTACCTAGTCTATATGCTATATTGTATCAAAGGTATGTGATCCCCCTAACTACACTAGACTAATCGATCTTAACACATTTATGAAAGACTTGGAGTTGAAGATACCCAAGCAACAAAGGTTGTTGGACCTAGATGTAGCACTAAAGGAGACTCCAGTTGTAAGTTTTAAACATGTGAAGTAAATAAATGCATATAGATTCTTAAGAAAAACATAAATTAATCGATGCCTCATACACATAATACAAAGAGATTTA
>JZKD02S1919927.1:0-13315 GCA_000966675.3 Picea glauca | reverse complement strand
ACTTCTTTAGCTTATAGACCAACTCTTTCTTTCCCTTCACTACAAAGCCTTCTAGCTTCTTCATTTAGATTTCTTCTTCCAGATCCCCATGTAGGAATTTTGTCTTCACATCCATCTTTTCCACTTCAAGATCAAAAGTAGCAGCAATAGATAAAATAAATATAATAGAAGTTAACATGGAAACAAAAGAAAAAATATCACCAAATTCAATTCCTTCTACCTGGGAATAACCTTTTTCTACTAACCGAGCTTTGTATTTCTCCACTTTTCCTTCTGCATGACACTCTTCCTAAACAACCATCTTCTACCAACAAATTTTCTTCCAGATGGCAACTCAAATATATGCCATGTCTCATTCTTATCCAAGGCATCCATTTCTTCAACCATGGCCTTCTTCCATAGTTTACTATCCAATGAATTCACTACTTCCCTGACAGTTATGGGATCATCACCAGTAATAGATAAAGAAAAATTAGAACAAAAATCAAGTGGAATATGCCTTTCTAGTTTCCTTCTTTCCCTCATTGATCTCCTCAATACTGGGGTATGAGGTTCTTCTTCTTCTTCTTTATCTTCTTCAGATGATTCAGATTTTGCATCATCAAACTTAAACTCTGGTTTCTCAGGTTCTTCTTGACATGGTAGGAATCCCTGTTTGGAAGTTGTTGAGGGGTCCTAAATGCCTTTAACTCAATAGTAGGAACCAAACCCACCACCAAGGCCCAATTAGAATATACAACGTTTGATGGTGGAATGGTTCTCCAGACCTTGTGATCCAACCAATTAATCGATGGGCTTTACATAGTGATTGACAAGACGTCTTCTTGCGAAAGATCCTCCTTCATTTTGAAAGTTCTCTTTTTTGTGTTTTCTCTTGTAGGTAGGACTGATACAAGATAAAATCTGGTATAAACCAACTGAGTAACAATGTAGGAAATCTTAACTACAAGAGAAGGATGATCTTGGGATAAACCACGTGCTCAAACATGTAGAAAATGATTCTTACACTGACAACAAGCCTAATACTAATACATTAACTTGTTGGTGTTCCAATTATTGACTGAGATACACTTATCAGAAGAAAACATACATGAAATAAACAATGTAAAGAAAAATAGTTTCCTTAACTCTAATCATCAATCACATATTAACACAACGATTTACTTTTCATCATTAAAGATAAGAACTATAAAAATATTAAATCGGATAACTTATCAACATATTCAAAAGCTCTTACTCGTTACAACATCCATTCATGAGATAAAATAAAAAATAATTCTTCTTCAGATCCAATCAAAGATGATTTTGATGAAAAAACATAAACTTTTCTCTGGTCCTAAACACAACTTCTCAATTAAGGTAGCTCCAACATAGTTCTTTACAAATCCAAAATGACAGTCTTTGCAACAACCATCAACCTTTTGTTAACAGGTCAATCCTCTTATTTATAACATATTATTAACTAAAAATAACTATCGAAATTGCAGCTAAGTAAAAAAAAAACTCGCCACATGGTGCTTTCATCTCTCAATATTCTAAGAGTCATCAAATGATCTCACTTGAGTGGATGAATCTTCTCGTACTTTGAACATTTGACAAGGATATCCTCGAATGTGTTGGCATATGGGAATCTATGTTGTTCCATTGGGGCTGAAAGGATCTCTCTTATCTCTACTGCCCATGCCCGATACTTGACTGTTGTAGCAATTAACTACTGCAACATGGTTCGAGCCTTTATCGGGTGTTCCATTAACTGTTGCACTTGACCTGACACCATGTTTGCCACCATTTCTATCTCCACAACCCATGGTGAGTCTTGTTCGACATGTAATTTGACTATGTCACACAAGTCGACAAATTCACCAGGTGTGCCGAATTCAGGGAGGCCGATGTCTCGCATTTCTCGGTTGATCTTGCTCTAACTCTTTTTGCACTCGACCCATTTCTCTTGGATTTCTCGATGAATTTCCTGAGCCATTTATAACCCAATATTCAATCAAATTATTTATGTAATCGATGTTGCTTTCCCTTAGTACCTGAATGCCATGCTCTTTGGCATCTTGGCTCTATTGGACCGCGCTGATGTAGTCGATCCTTTCCATGGTTTGGTGTGATTTCTCATACCACCTTTCCATATCCTTTCATGTCACCAGTGCCATCAGTGTGTCATCTTTAAGCTTGACTATCCTTGCAGTGAATAGGTATCGCTCATCTGTAAATTTACTATAGGCCTCCTGGAATTCACTTCTCAGGAACATCGCGGCCTGTGTGGTGTCCTGTTAATATTTTTCTAAATGGCATAGATGTTCCAAATCCTTCATTACAGTGGCCATCTCCTCTTCATCCCTTTTCACTTTGATCAGGGTGGCATATGTGATTTCCATCCTTGCTTCCATAAGTTCGGATGTCTTGGCATGCTCCATGCTAACCAATTTTTCCTCTGTGGTGATGAGGATGGATCGGTCTAGAGTAATCCTCCTCTTCTTGGTGGTTCTCTTCATGATATATTTCCTTTTCCAAAGATGGCTTGTATATCAAAAAATTCATCCACGGTCTTGGGGATTTGTTGATCTCCCCAGGTAAGCATATTTCCAAGGCTTCCGATGGTGTATATCTGTTCAAGACTGGGTTCTTGAACCTCTTCTGTGTGTTCTAAGGGTCCCACCTCTAGTTTTTTCTCAATGGGAGGTTGAGTACTAGTTGAAATTCAAGCATTAGGGGTAGGCTCGGTACTTACTTGATAATTGGCTATGGAGATGTCAATTTTCTACTGTGGAACTTCTTCCTTTTGTTCGCCCGACCCTGGCTCGTCCATCGAAATATTCATTTGGGTCTCCAGTACATTGAGCAGCTCAGTTTCTAAGACACTTTCAACCTCTTGGTCATTCTGTGGAAGGCCCTGAATTTAAGCATCAGGAGCTGGGGAAGATGCCTTCTTGGGCTCCTTTTCTTGTGTGATCTACACAGGAGCCACCAAGGACAACTCCAAACTTTCCTTATCATCATATATTGTTATCAAGTCGTGGAGGGTGTTTGGTGCACTTTCTATCCCTGTTTTTATTTATATCTCTGGCTAAGCTAAAATGTTCCCTGGTGATCTAGCCTATGGAGTTGTAACTTTAGTGTTAACTAACCCGACGATTTCATCAATTTCTATTAGCTAAGGTTCACTTGGACCTACCCAACTTTCATATGGGTTGTTGATAAGGACCCTTGTCATTACTATGAGGTCGGGGGTGTCCTACAACTGATCAATTACTAGTTGTACATTTTCTATCATGATAAATCCTCTTTCCCATGCATCTGGTGTCATAGGAAATCACCTATTCTGCACCAGAGCCACTAGGGGAGCCTCTGTTGCCTATGTCACTCTGATTTCTTCCCTATATCTAAGGAACTCTTGAGCCGATTACTCTATTCTAATTTCCTATTAATCCAATCTCATGGCCCTGAACCTGGTCATTATGGGGTCAACCATTCTTGCTACTACCTCGTCCCAGTTGTGGGAATTTTCTGTAAAGACTTCATGTTCGAATTTGTCACGGGCATACGCCTATCAGGATGAAACTTGTGAAGCATGTTGCAAGACCAGTCCCTTTGGATCGTTCTTGCGGTATTGGCATGTCAGGAATATGAACTCAAGTTGGCTCAACCCTTCTTATTTGGCTTGAGTTACATCCTTTACCAAGTAGAACCCTACATGGAAACCATAGGGTATGAACGCCCACTTCTTATCCTTGACCAAGGTGGCATTGTAGCCTTGCAATATGGTTTGATAGCATATTTCTCCTACTACACGTTGGTTTAGGACATGAGCTGGTAGAATATGTGGTGCTATAGTGGCCTCGAACACCTAGATGTAGGTTTTGCGCTCACCCAAGTATGAGTGGCCTACCTTGGATATCCTTTTCTTGGTCACAACCAATAGTCTTGGGCATCCCTTCTTAAAAAGAATAAAACAAATTCATGTGATGAATTCATCGCAGATGAGGGAGTAAGACTTCTTATGCATGTTCTCCCATAGCACGCTAAAGTAGACGTGGTCCAGGATCTCTACAACATGCCATCTTAGATTCATGTCGACGAAGATGTTTCTGGCACACGTGACATCAAGTAAGTATGAATCCACATGGAAAGATGGTGTCTCTCCTTCCTTTAGCGTTTGAGCCTGTTGTACACAGATGCTTAGTTGTTTATAAATTATTTCTCCCCTGTTGAAACCGCTCCCGAAGATCACCAATGTGTAAGATAAGGGCATCCATGCCTCTGAAAATTTGGAGCATTCCTTCTCTCCATATAATTGACAGATGAGACCCATCAAATAGATGTATGGATCCCTTAAATTTGTCATCCTGTACTAGCCAATCCTCCAATTGGTTTACTTCTTGTACTCCCTCCACCATGAGGCCATCACCCGGCTGGTGTCATGGCATTCGTAGAACTTCACCATGAAGTTTGTGTTTAGCCACTCCTCAAGATATCTAAGCTTGTAGTGTTTATGAACTTCTACCGATAGGAACACTCTGACAAACCCACCATTTTCATCATTGATTAAACATTTATGTGTGTCTTTGTGGTCGATGAGCCACTTTAGGACTTCAATACCAGGAAAAAAAAGGGTTCTTCTTGCCACCATATGTAGGTATGACCATAGGATGTTTAGGAACACCTCGTCATCGAGAACTCTTACATATGGATTACTCTGTTAAAGAGTTCTCCCCAATGTGGGAGTGCCATATTGGACCCCGTTCTTGCCTCTGTATCTCCAAAGGCCGGAGGCTAGATGAAAACCTTCTTCGTTGTTTTATTAATGATAGGCTCCAAACTCATAGTGTATTCCAATTGTTTTGTGTCCCCTCGAGAGGATCCTTCACCTACCTCTAGTTATTTCAGCTTCAACTCCCTCGACAATTGTCTAGTGATTGGATTTCTTGGTGGCATTGTTCCTGCAACTAAAGTAAAATTTCAGAGAATGTGTAAAACAAAAAAATGGATAAAAGCATATGAATTACAGCCAACAAATTTACCGACTCAGATACTTACCTCTAAATCTTGTTAAAACCTGGTCATTTTGACAATCATGGGATTAGTACAACCTTTGAGTCACTCGTCTTTCTCCTTCAGATGCTCCAGAATTCTCTTATGTGCAGAATGATTTCATTTACAATGACTCAAGAGAATTTAAATAGAGAAGAACTTACCATGTCACATCATCCATTCAATTCAGGTTATGAGTGAAATTTTAACAAATCCACCACTGAATCTCTATAAATTAAATTCATTGTGGGTTGACGATGGAGGCACGGGTGGTGATGTGGTCTATCGGTGATTTTAAATGGTTGCTTTGATTGGCGCACGCGGTAGAAACTAATGAGGGATTGCGTATTAATTATCTCCTTAAATGATCAAAATCCGATTGTATCTAATGCTAAACCATCCCATTGTGTCGCCTTCTCAGTCGGTGGATCGGGGATCAGAGATGTCTTATGAATGTTTTCGTTGATGTCCTTCTACAAAAACCTCTAATGCTGATCCATTTCATCGTATGATGATGTCGTGGAAAAGTTGACTCGATGGTGTGACTCAAAATTAGGGAACCAAGAATGACTCAGGGTAAAACTAGACCATACGATTCTCCAATTTGGTAAAGACAGGTGGCGTTGAAGACCGGTGAACTAATTCACATGTATTAATAGGAGTCAAGAATTTCCTTAAGTTATCCATTCTAAAACAAACCTTAGCTTTCCAATGCCAAAAAGGTATCTATGGTTATCGATCAATGATAAACCTATCTAGTGCTTTATTCGGATTAGGTCCCTCGAAAAGTCTCAATGCCAAAAATGCATCGGGGATCAACGATCATGAATAAATTTTTGCATGGTTAGAATGTTTGTTGCGATATTTTTAGGTTCTCCCAAATTTTGATAAACATATCGGGCATCAGCTATCCACTATATTTATTCTCTCTTCATTAACATCTATCCCCCTAGTCTTTTACTGATGTCGAAGGGGAAATGGCTATCGATGATATCCTTATGAAAGGATTGATGAAAAACATAAAATTCATTTTTCCGATGTCGATGGAGATCAATGATCGACGACTGATGTTTTCTGAGTGGTTCTTTTCCTTCTTTGAATTCTTTCTGATGTTGAATCTGAGCACGTCAGGTGAAGTGTTTTGGTTGTCGATTCTTTATTCATGTGTTAAGGCCTTTTAATTCATGGGGTTTCATAAGTTAAAATAAACCTGAATGGGTAATGAGAGTCACGCGAATAAGAAAAGAAAAAACATTTCTCAAAATGAAGTCGAATCAGATAGTGTAAACAATCAAGTGGTACCCAAAGAACCAAATAATTGAAAAAGGCCTTTTAGTGTGTGTTGAGTACTCAACAAATGGTGACTTACTGGGAGAAAGCCAAATCTCTGCTCCTACCTTGGGCTCAAGTGAAGGTGATGAATTTTTTTATTAAGAACTTAACTGGTTTTTTATCAGAGCCTCTTTTATCCTTGCATTTGAAATTCCATGGTTGGTGCATTTGGGCGTACCTATGGGGTTTTTCAACCTTTATTCCACCTTCATTTCATGTAAACCTGACTCACGCCCCCTTTGAAAATATTCTAGTAAAGCATTCACTAGAACTAGGCCCCTTAGTTACCTTTATTAACTTGCTACATTGTTTCTCTGCTGCCAGTGAGCATCCATAGCCCCGATGAAGTCACCCCGATGTCACAAACCTTGCTGCCCTACCAGCGAGCATCCATAGCCATGACAAATTTATATGCATACCCTCTCCTACTATGCACTCATTAGATATAGTTGATTTTATTTCAGCAGAATTCCCTGAGGGAGTGGGAGAGGAGGACGTCTATTATTTGGAAAATGAAATGGTTAAGGTGAAATTTTTCTAACTCTATCTCTAAGTTACATATATTCCTTTTTGTCTTACCATATTTCCATTAAGGTTTTACCAGACAACTAGGCATACACTTCATCACTTTTCCAAGGTTTTTCCTCTGCGCAAGTTAGGTAGAGGATCTCTTAAAACAACCGCAGGTCCCCCAACACTTCTTGTGTTGTATGCGAGGGATGAGTTAGGAATAGAGGTTGTCAAATCACATGAATTAAGGTCAACCATTGTATTTATAAACACAATATTCAAAAGTGCATAAGTACAATAGAAAGAAACAAAAACAAAATATGATTTTGCAATTCACATACCTAAAACAAACATCGTGAAAATATACACAAAAAAATAAAATATATTTATTATTATTATTATTTTAATGGAAATATTGTTTTAGGGCTTGGACATTCACCGGGAGGACGTCAGGTTCCCCCCCTTAAATTCTGCAACCGATACATTCCTACCCCAATCTTCTTGGCCACCTGGAAAGGTCTGAGCCATAGATTCTGAAACTCAGAATGTTTTCTTTTCGGCTCATTTGCTCTGTCCCATTTTAGGACTAAGTCTCCCACTTCAAAATTATTCTCTTTATCCTTATGCTTATCAAACGACCTTTTCACTATCCGTTGATGATCTATGAACATTGATTTTTCTTTCTCCCTTTCTTCTTCTAGCATGGGGAGGGTATCAATTATTTGTTGTATTACTAATGAGGGTTGTCCTCTCGAATATTGAGCAAGTTGAAGAGATGGAAGATATAGCACGTTTTGGAGAATGGCTTCCTATCCATATACTAGAAAGTATGGGAAGTTACCTATATATTCCTTGGGTGTAACTCTATCGGCCCATAAAGAATTAGGAAGTAAACTATGCCAATTCCTCTAGTTTTCTGCAACTATTTTCTTCAATATGCTCACTAGGTTCTTATTAGTTGATTATGCCACTATGTTCCCTTGTGGATAGTAGTTTGTAGAGTATCTGATTATGATTCCTTTGCCTAGAGAAAACTATGTTAATAAGGTGGAAGAAAAGTAAGTTGCATTATCAAAAACAAGGACATAAGGCACAAAGAACCTTGTGATCAGATGTTGCTATATGAATTGGATCACCACCTTTTCATTTACATGAGTCAGAGGGATGGCCTCTGCCCATTTCGTGAAATAACATGTGGTGGTTAGTATGTATCTATGATTTTTTGAATAAATCAGTGGAATTTATCCTATGATATCTATCCCCCATTGCTCGAATGGCCTGGAAATGACCACCAGTTGGAGTGGGACAATTGCTCTCTTCTCCCTCCCCGCACTTATTTGAAATTTTTTACAGTTTCTAGCGTATGTTTGAGTGTCCTTGAACAAAGTAGGTCAATAATCGCCAACTCTAAGTATTTTATGAGCAGTGGTGTTTGTTGCGAAATTTCCACCTGTAGGACCATCATGGAGCTCCTTCAGAACTTTGTCTACATATTAACGTTCGAGACATCTTAAAAGTACCCCATTATAATTACCATGGAAGATCACCGAATTTATGAGGTGATATTATGCGGATTTTAACTCGAGGGCTCTCCTTTCCCTAGGGTTTAGGTTTTCTGGGAAACTACCATGATGCAGGAGATAAGTTAGTTTCTCATACCAAGACTCTTGCCCCGGGGAGACGTATGAAGCTTTACCACACCATAATGCCAATTCATTCTCCTGTATGGGGTCTTCATTTACTTGGTCTTGGGCTTCAGCTGCCAGTTTGCATAACCCTTGTTCTTTAACTAGTTTAGAATGTTTTATATCTAGATCAAATTCATGAACTACCCCAATCTAGTTTCCTCTTCTTTACCCCATCTCCTATTGAGTGAATAGGGATCAGACTGTAGGGTGAGGCACGATGAATTTGGTATGGTTCTTAAGGATGTAAGATTTGAATTATTTCACTGCCTTATATACTGCATAAGCCTGCTTGTCTATAGAAGGGTAATTCATTTCAGCCCCTTGGAGATTAATACTCATGAACAATATCGGGGCCTCATTTTTGTCATCATCCTTCTTAGTCAATAATGCAACTGATGATTGGTCAGAGATGAAAGTACAGGGGAAGAAATATTTTCTAAAAGGACTTCGCAACACTGAGGTTTGAGATATCGCAGTCTTAATATTGTTGAAATACCTTTTCCATTCATCATCCCACTTAAATTCAACATCTTTACGGATAGTTTTTTGTAAGGGTTTGATCATTTTAGCAAAATAATGGGTGAATTTCCTCACAAAATTGATTTTGACAAAGAATGACTGCATAACATTTTTTTTTGGGGTAATGGAAGCTGAGCTATAGCCCTAATCCGTTCTAGGTCTATGCGAATGTCTACTTGAGATATAATGTGGCCTACAAATTACCTTCCTCGACACAAAAAACAGTTTTCTTAGGGTTTAAGGATATATCGTATTTGCTACACCTATCAAAAATCTGGGTTAAATGTTGGATGTGATCTTCTCTTTTCTTTGAATACATAGTCACGTCATCCAAATAGCCTACTACACATTTGTTGATTAGTCCTCGAAACACTACATCCATGGCCCTCTGGAGGGTTTCCCCTGAGTTGATTAACCCAAAGGGCATATGTTTATAAGTGAATGTTTTACACTTGGTTCATAAGGTAGTTTTGAAATGGTATTCCTCTAAAACTAGAACCTGGTTGTAACTTGAAAAACCATCCAACAGGGAGAAAAATTCAGAGCCAGACACGGTCTGCAAGAGTTGCTCCACTGGTGGGACTGGTTAGTTGTCCTTTTCTGAATCTCTATTGAGGTTTCTGAAATCTATGCATATGTGGATCTCCATAGAAGTTTTCCTCATAGGAACCAAATTTGATACCGATGCAGAGTGTCTAACTTGAAAAATAATCTTGGCATCTAGTAGTTTCTTTAACTCCTAACACATGAGAGCCTCCAAGGGTGGGTGGTATTTCTGGAGCTTCTGTTGGAAGGGTTTTACTTCAAGATTTAACAAGATAGCGCGTTGAATGATACGAGTATCATAAGTTTTCAGATCTCGGTAGGACCATGCAACATCTTCATACTTTCTAAAAAGTTTGAGATAGGCCTTCCTTTCCTCTTTAGATACTATCTTGCTGAGATTTATATTTTTGGGGTTTTCAAGGGTTCCAAAATGTATAGTTTCATGCATGGGACAAGAAATCCCCATCTTTGCATTCTTTGACCCTTGAAATCTTTCCCTTAGGTCAAAAAGGTTTTCTAAATTGGCTATTCCATTCGGTATTGTGTGAGAACTTGGGTTGTTAGTCGGTTGATCTCTCTGAGGATTGGTTTTTGTTGATTGTTCCTGGAATACTTCATTTTCAATAGCCAAGTCTTTAAAATTATCTTGAATGGTCAAATTTTTTATGATCTGTTCATCTCCTTCAAAGACATTCCAATTAGAAATATTGTTCGACACCGACGGTTTGTCGAGTAGCTCCACAGTGAACCAGGAGGCTTCATAATATTCTAGAGGTGATAGCCTTGAGGTAGCAGTGGCCATAGAATCAGAAATAATGTTCTTTGTTCTGGGGATCATAGTAATTTTGAAGGCTTCAAAATGATCTATTAGCCTGTGCACTTCCTGTTGGTAATTCCTCATGTGTGGAGAGTTGCAATGTATAGTGTTGCTTACTTGTGTAACGATAATTTTAGAGTCTCTAAAATTATTCAATTATTTAGCATTTAAGTCTATGGATTTATTTAGCCCTTGTAATAGAGATTCATACTCGGTGATGTTATTTGTGCATTCGAATTCTAGTCTACAGGAAAGGAAATGTCATTTACCTTTTGGATCAATGAGGATGCACACTACCCTTGACCCTTCTTTTGATTTACATCCATCAAAGTATAAGGTCCAAATTGGTGAGAAAATTTTTTTAGTTTCCCTTTTACTACCACATTCCCCCTTTCCTCCTACTTGTTCTGTTATTTCTAACATATGTCCTCGACAAAAGAGGGTTTCCTCTATCATTGTCGACAATTTTTATTGAAAAAATCATTTTGGAGTTTTGAGTAAGAGGGATATCAGATGAGAGGCGGAAGAAATTCCCAAAATTGAAGTCACAAGAATAATTGCCTAGCATGGGGAAATCTGTCGACGAGGGTTCATTAAGGGTTTCTAAGTTGGTGACATTATGCTCTAGATATCTTTGCCTATCGATCCTGATCGTATTTGTGTGTCCCTTTTATGGAATCCAAAGGTGAGCCTAGTCTGTACAAAAGTATCCATTTAAATTCTCATACCAATCTCGACTTAATAATAATCCCTATAATTCTGGAATATCTACTACAATGATGTCAATTACTTTCACAAATTTAGGGTGTGTCGCTATTATGATCATTACATCTTTGAGTTCTCCCATAACCTTCACCTGGATTCTTTCTAGTTGTATAACATGTTTATCTCTTTTGAGAGGGGATACATTTAATTTTTTGAAAATAGGAAATGGCATGACATTAGAGGATGCTCCTGAGTCAAACAAACAGTGATGGAGGTTTCTGTTGAAGACTTCAAATGTCAAAAGGAATAGTGAGACAAAAGGTTTTCCATTCTTATCTTCAGAGTAGGCATTCACATTTGGTTTATTCCTTAGATCTACGGGGGTTAGATTTTCACCTTGGTGAGTGATTGTTGTGGGAATTTCTATTGATTTCAATGCTTCTAATAGAAGTTCCTTTTGCTAAGGGATTCTACATATGTCCATGAACGATATATTTTCTTTCAATTTTTTCAAGTCTTATACTATGTTGTAGTCTAGCTTGGGCGATTCTCTTGTATGAATGTTTATAGGATTTATACGAGGGACAAAAGGTTCTTTCGGGTGATTGAGAGCTGGTTTTCCTCAAGGATGATTTTAAGGATGGAAATTTATTTTAAAATGTAGAAACCTTGGTGAATCTTACTAATCCTTCATATGTTAACCATAAAATGTTTGGTGATATTTTTGTAAAAATATTCAAATTTCTAAGGATTTTACATAGTGTGTATAAAATTTTGGTGATTTTAAAGGTAAAATAATTTTATCCTATAGAGTTTGGGCGAATCATTTTTTGAATAGCGAATTTGTTTTGGGGAAAAACCTTGGAAAATTATCCCTTGAGCGAAATTTAGCCCCTAAAATCATCCCTAGTTTTCCTCCTGAAATTTGGGTTGTAGTGAGGTCGTTTGAGATATGTTGACCTCTACTTCATGTGTTCACAACCAAGACTTTTGCAGGTGGTTCTTGAACTTCAAATAGGTCATAGGAAGGCATTGGTAGGTCAAGGTCCCATATAAGCATGGTTGTTTCTTCTGGTGGATCAACTTCTTCCTGATCAACAATATTCATAACTGATCAACTTGATTGTTTGGTAAGGGAAAATTCATTTAGAAATCAGTTGGCCATCAAATTCATAGAATGCACCCATTGTGGGAAGTCTCTTTCAGAGTGTTTCTCTTGGTGATAAGTATAAAAAGAGTCGGATGCTACGTTTCCCAGATTGATGTTTAAGTTGGTTGGGGGAGGCTCAACCGCTTTGAATGGTGGATTTCTTTTGAAAAAAGGTTTATACTTGGTTTCATTCCCTTGCACTTCTTTTCATGTCTATGATTTCATTTGAAAATTTATTGACCATGCATTGTAGATCTTCTATGTCTCCACTTCATTTTTCGGGACCTTGTTTTGTTTGTTTCCCTAGGGGTCTAGTTCAACAGTAGTCCTCTCCTGGGAGGAGGTTGAACTTCTTTCTTAACTAATGAGACCTGGCCTTCTTTACATCCCTTCATTTGAAACTCTATTGTTTTGGATTCTTCAAAATTATCACCTAAGGTTGCTTTGGCAACGCTCTTCACAAACATGGAAATAGAGGCTAGGATAGTGTTAGCATATACTTCGATTTGAAACTCCTGAGTGGGTTTAGATTTGGGTTGGAATTTGTTTAATATAGTGGTGAATATTTGATTGAAGTCTTTAATATTCTCCTTTGAACTCATGGTGGTAGTGAACAACTTGGCCATCAAACATCTTGTAGTGCTTTATTCTGCAAATTTATCTAGAAAATCCTTTTGAAACTTTGTCGAACTAGTTATGGATAATACAAGTAAGTTAAAATATGTAATATACCAGATATAAAAAGCATGCAGAAAAAAAATAAAATGCTAGAAATGGCAGAATAACAACAATATAACCAACATAATCTCCACAATAACACAAAAATGATATAAGAACAACAATAGAAATAACACTTTGATTCAGAAAGCAATGTTCACGGGCCTCCTCGAGGGGGAAACCTCCAGTCGAGCAACACTCTATTACAATAATCTCCAAGCTAGGGTTTTCATACCCTCAACCCTTATTTATACTAAATATGTCTATTAAGAGAAGCATCTAGAGGAAGATCCT
>JZKD02S1919916.1:16961-30586 GCA_000966675.3 Picea glauca | reverse complement strand
TATACAAGCTTGCCAATTCATTATGGGTGAATTCCCCACCCAAGCAACCCTTAACATACTACCCCTAGGATCATATGACCTGTTGATTGGAATGGATTGGCTAGCCACATATAAATCCAGACTGGACTGTTACCATAACACCTTAGAATGTGTAGGTGAAGAAGGAAGAAGGATAACCCTTCGAGGGATCCAAAAACCTGTGTTGGTGAGACGAATATCAGCCCTTCAAATGAGAAAGTATTGCAGAAAGGGATGTCTACTTTATGCGATACAGGTGTTGGAATAAGCTGAAGATGACAAACCAAGCCTCAAAGACCATCCCACACTAAGAGAATATAGAGATGTATTTTCGGAAGAGGTACTGGGTCTACCTCCGAGAAGGGACATTGACTTCTCGATAGAACTTGCACCAGGAGCGGTGCCAGTGTCTAGGACACCCTACAGGATGAGCACACCTGAGCTAGTTGAGATTAAATTACAACTAAAAGAAATGATGGACAAAGGCTATATTCGGCCTAGTGTGTCTCCATGGGGAGAACCAGTTCTGTTTGTAAAGAAGAAAGATGGTACCCTCCGACTATGTATAGATTATAGACAACTAAACAAGGTAACCATAAAGAACAAGTACCCCTTACCCAGGATCAATGACCTGTTCGATTAGTTGGGAGGTGCTTCCATCTTCTCAAAGATTGACTTGAGATCTAGATACCATCATGTCCGAATCAAGGGTGAAGACATCCACAAAACTTCCTTCAGGACGAGATATGGTCACTATGAGTTTTTGGTATTACCATTCGGATTAACCAATGCCCATGCCACTTTTATGTGCTTGATGAACAATGTGCTCAGCAAATTCCTAGACAAATTTGTACTAGTTTTTATTGACGATATATTAATTTACTCCAAGAATAGAGAGGAACATGAGGAACATCTTAGACTTGTGCTTCAAGTGCTAAGAGAACATCAACTCTATGCCAAATTTAACAAGTGCGACTTTTTCCAGAAGCAAATACAGTACTTGGGCTATGTCATATCTGAATAAGGTATAGCAGTAGACCCTGACAAGATCAGGTCTATCATGGAGTGGCCTACCCTAAAGGACGTTTCATATATCAGATCCTTTATAGGCTTAGCAAGATACTATAGGAGATTTATAAAAGGATTCTCCAAGATTGGTTGCCCAATCACTGCCCTCCAAAAGAAGGGAGCTAAATTCACGTGGACACAAGAATGTGAAGAAAGATTTCAATCCCTAAAACATCTACTAACCCACGCACCCATGTTGAATATCGTTGATCCTGAAGATCACTTCCTCGTGTGCACATATGCTTGCAAGGAAGGGCTCGGAGGAGTCCTTATGCAAGGAGGAAGTGTAGTCTGCTATGAATCCCAAAAATTGAATGAGCACGAAGTCAACTATGTGACCCATGATCTAGAACTGGCTGCCATAGTGCACGCCTTAAAAATGTGGAGGCATTACCTCCTGGGAAAAAAATTTGTACTTATGACATACCACTGTGGATTGCGATATCTATTTGACCAACCAAAACTCAATGCTATACAAGATAGGTGGATGGCCCTTCTTAGTGAGTTTGATTTCAAAATCAAACATATCAAGGGAAAGGAAAATAAGGTGGCGATGCCCTTAGCAGAAGTATGAAAACAATTCATCTGGCAGCGGTGAGCACCTGCGAGACGAATGTCAAGGAAAGAGTCAAGAATGCACAAGAGGCAGACACATTCTTCCAGACCATGACCTCATACCTAGAGCAAGAACCCACAAGAATAAAATATGAAGGTTACCAGATGATAGATGGAGGTCTGCTAACTTACAAAAATAGATTGTATATTCCAGAATGTGATGACTTGAAGAGATTGATAATGGATGAACTACATAGAAGACCCTATACTGGTCATCCCGTATACCAGAAGATGATCACAACCACCAGGAAACAATTCTATTGGCCTGGATTGAAGAAAGACATAGCTGAGTACTTAGCCAAATGCATAGAATGCCAACAGGTTAAAGCAGAACACCGACACCCAACAAGATTATTACAACCTCTTCCAATCCTGGAATGGAAGTGGGAAACCATTTCCATGGACTTCATTACCGGATTACCAACGTCGACCAAACAAAATGACGCCATCATGGTAGTGGTGGATAAATTGAGCAAGTCTGCCCATTTTATCCCCGTCAAATTGACTTGCAAGGCAATCAATATCGCCAGCGTATTCATGAAGGAGATATTCAGACTACATGGTATGCCTAAGGAGATCATGTCTGACAGAGACACAAAATTTACTTCCAACTTTTGGAAATTATTGATGGCTGGTCTGGAGACCAAATTACTGTTTAGCACAACCTATCATCCTCAAACCGATGGACAGACGGAAAGGGTGAACCAAATATTATAATACATGCTAAGGATGCATGTAATGCATCAACCCAAAAAATGGGAAGATTACCTGCCGCTGGTGGAATTTGCCTACAACAATGGCTACCAAGAATCCCTGAAGATGAGCCCTTTCGAAGTCCTCTATGGTAGACCATGCAATACTCAAGTCAGTTGGAGTAATCCCGTGAACAGAGTTACTATTGGACCCGACATGTTGAAAGAAATGGAACAACAAGTGACTCGGATAAAACATAATCCAAAGGTCTCTCAGAACAGACAAAAAAGTTATGTCGACCGAAAGAGAACTCCGAGAGAATTCAAGACGGGAGACCACCTATATCTCAGAGTTAGGCCCAGGAAGAGTTCCTTGAGGATGGGAGCTTGTGCCAAGTTGGCACCTTGGTATTATGGACCCTTCGAAGTTCTAGATAGAGTGGGACCTGTAGCCTATAGGCTAGCACTTCCTCCCACAGTAAAATCACATAATGTTTTCCATGTTTCATTATTGAAGAGATATGTACATGATTCTAATCATATAATTGTCTGGTCTGTGATCTAGGTGGAGTTGGAGGGAGAATTCCTGCTAGAACCTCAATGCATACTGGACAGAAAGGAAACCCCACTCAATAACCGAACCATTGCACAGGTCAAGGTGCAGTGGAAACATTTTGGCCCATATGAGGCTACATGGGAAATGGAAGATGCCATGAAACAGGCATATCTGATTTTGTTTACTTCTGCACATACACACCATATTGATAGATAGAACATCGAGGATGATGTTCCTTTAAGGGGGAGGGAATTGTAACACCCTGTTTCCCCCAGTCTGTAAAAATAACTATATTGACCAAGAACTATGGCAAACTCAAAGATGTGAATGTTTGACTTGATGGACCTTTGTATAAAAGGTTGATGAATGTAAATTATGTTATGAATATGTGTTGCATGATTGCTGGGAGAGGGATGTGCTAAAAAGAGACCACGATGGCTAATGAGAGGTGGTGGAAGGGACCTGGAATGGTTTCGTTAACTTCCACCGAGCCAGTACTGTATTGGTTTATACATGCTCACAAACCAAAGCCGCTCTCTGATCCTGGAATGGATTTCCCATCAGATTGGTAGGTGGGGAGGATCCTCAAGAGTTAATGAGGGGATGGGGTTTAATTGCCCATTCATAACAGCCCTCAAACTTGACCACGGATGACAAAATTCCCGCCACACGCAACCTTGCAGATAGAAATTGGCAAGAGAGGAAATGTGGTAAGGCAGGGAGAGAGCAGTGCGCGTGACGGGGATCGCGAAAGAGACTGGAGAAACCCTGGAAACGCAGGGAGTTTTGAATATCAGGAGAAGGAGAGTAACCTTCATCCTGGATTATTTTCCTACACCAGGAGAAGGAGAGTAACAGTTGTCCTTGATTTCTATTGAGCTGGAAGTAGGAGACTGAACCTCAAAGCATCGTGGTCTAGCTCGGGGGTGGCTAGTGGTAAATCCGTTTGGAGTCATTGAGCCTACGGTTGGGTGGAAACGAGCACCCCTCTCAACAGTTGCATCACGGCTGGTAGATTTGATAAGTGTTTTATACCTTGTATTTTGAACTAAATATCATGAATGCATGCTTGTGTTTATATGCCCATACTAATTTCTGAGTAGAATGATTGCCTGGTGTTTTAAACTGGAAATAATGGATGCATGTGTATGCTTATATGTCATTATTGGTTTCTGTACAAATGGTTAAGTCTAGGGCTGGAAGGGTATCTCTCTGAGGTCTCAGAGTCGTGGGAGTTTGAAGCCCCAAGAAGTTGAATTTCGTGATTCAAGCTCAGAAGGGATAGCGAGCCCAATTATAGAAAGAGGGAATACCCTATCATTTGGTAAACGAATGGTCGAAATCCTTTAAGGAATAACCCTGATCTGTCAAGACCGATGGATCTAGAGAAGGAGCGCAGGTTTTAACACCTCGCCCCTTTCAACCTTCGCAAGTAGTGATGGGACCCAAAACCGTAGACCCAAGGATCTGACGAAGCCCTAATGACCGTCGATCTTAGCCTTTGTATGGGCAAGAGAGTAGCATTTCGCTGACTCGTGACTTGGAGTAGTCAAGGGTAGGACTACATGAACTCGCGATTCGTGAGATCGTGACGTAATCATGGCCATTGGATCCAGGGCACGGGAGGATCGTTGGATCAGAACTTTCGTAGTTATCGCCTATTGAGGGTTCAGAACTTGAGGGATTTTCCTTTCGATTGTGGAAGTCGCGAAGAGACGAACGTCGAGGGCTCATGCAAGCACGTGACCCAACCTTAAGTGGGGACCACACAGTTGATAGGTGGCATAACAACAAGTGCCCAGAGAAAGGTGGGAACGAGTGACGGGTGATGGACACATGTCGTCTGGGAAGGAGTCAACCCATTGTTGACTTATCGTATCTCGGGAACTCGCGAAGGAGGAGTATGAGGGCTCAAGGCTCAACACTCCAACTCGCAAAGTCGTGAGATGCGAGTAGCGCTAGTATTTAGCCTAGAAAGCAGGTAACCGATGGTGGACACGTGTCACACTGGGGAAGAGTCAACCCACTGTTGACTTATCGTGGCTCGGGGTTTCGCAGGATGAAGAAGCTGCACCTTGATCACTAAGGCCGCGAAACAACGAGAGTCGAGGTCTCGCACGACGGGAACCAACGACACATCTCGTGAGCATAGTATAGTGGGTTTGACAAGTGGCATGTGCGTGTCGCTTTGGCAGAGTCCACGCAACATTGACTTCTTGCGTCTCGGGGATTCGCGAAAGAGGAGCACGAGAACTCAACACCTCAACTGGAGAGGTTGCGAGTAGTGCTAGTTTTTGGCCTAGCCCACGGTTACATGTAGCAGGCGCTAGTGAGGAGGCAGCCATACCCGCATAGCATCCCGGGTATCAGTGTTTGGAGAAAGGGGAGCCGAGGGTCTTGATTCCCGAATCGTGAGTTGCGAAAGGCGCTTGCGCT
Source organism: Picea glauca (assembly GCA_000966675.3). Taxonomy (NCBI): domain Eukaryota; kingdom Viridiplantae; phylum Streptophyta; class Pinopsida; order Pinales; family Pinaceae; genus Picea; species Picea glauca. Next base: position 25,201 of record JZKD02S1919916.1, on the reverse strand, counting down.
AAGGCCATCTTGTGGTCATTTGGAGAAGTTTAAGAAAGGAGAGGGTTTGTGCTAGGCCCCATAGAAGTCTCGAGGATTCTGTTCCTCGAAGAAAAAGGCGAAAAATCTAAGTTGTTGTAGTGGGTGTGTGACAACTTAGATCTGTTTCTTTCCTGGGAGCGTCCTCTTGCAAATAATGCATCTATGCTCTATCCTTCCATCTTCTTCCATCTCATATCCTCCGACAACAAGGACGAGATCACTTCATCAAAATTCAAGGCAATTGTATTACTACCTATGGCCACAACCAGACTATTCCACGAATCTGGTAAAGAGCACAGTAAATTGATACACTTATCTTCATCTGAAATTTTAATGTCAACAGATACTAACTGACTTACCACAATATTGAAGGTGTTCAAATGCTCTACCACCGAGTCTCCATTTCTCATCCTCAGGTTATACAACTTCTTTCTCAGGAATAGTTTATTTACTAGGGACTTAGACTGATACAACTTCCCCAACTTATCCCATAAATATTTGGCTGTAGCTTCCTCTGACACATTCAATAATACTGAATCTGAGAGACACAGTTGGATTGTGCTCTTCGCCTTCCTATCCAAAATTTTCCAGTCATCTGCTGAAGTTCCTATAGGTGCAGAACTTGGATCCACCATGATCCACTGATATCTATCCACCAATAGATCCTCCATCTTGAGCTTCCACAACTCAAAATTTTTACCATTAAACTTCTCAATCTCCATTTTCAAATTGCTCACCATTTCTTTTCACATGAAAAATCAATACCACAGATCTCCCACTGTATCAAGGCTTATCATAGTCCTGAGCCAAAACCTTGACCAGAAAGGCGTCCCCCTGAAGCCAACAAAGCTCTGTTACCAAATGTAGATTTTAACCTTGTACAATATTTACTGCAAACAAATTTTCAGTAAAAGAACATAAAATATACAATGGAAAATACACACATTACACTGAGATTTTTCGCCTGGAAACCCAAACTGGGAAAACCAACATATTCTATATTCATTCATAGTGATACATTGTTTACAATACAATATACATATAGGAGACAACGACATCCAAAACCCTAACCCAATGACCTTGATTAGTCAATAAACCTATTTCCTTAATCAGAAATAGAAAACCATGTGCTGAAAAACTGCCCAACAATGGACACGAAAATAGTCAACAAACTTAATTCCTTAACTGAAAATAGAAAACTATCGACAAAAACCATGTGCTGAAAAATCGCCCAACAATGGACATGAAAATCGAGGCGACATGAAAAATGAGGAAAAAAGGCGACACGTTTCTCGAGGATTTTTTTTTCCTCAAACCCCCTTGCGCGCCCGGTGTAATGTAGTAACCACTATAGCTAGTCCTGCAAAGAATATAACACATACCCAACAATATGAATTCTACCTAATGGCTGGTGATTCCTTGGTCTGAAGAGGAAAAATTTGCTATCTTTGAGAGTAACGAGTGTGCTAGTTAACCATTGTGAAAGATGTATTTCAAACTAAGAATTTCTAACTGATGAACAACTCAATCTATGGCTAACAAGACACAAGTCAACATAGAGCACACCTTAAGAATCTAGAAGCAACAACAAACAAGCAACTGGTATGACTGAAAGTGCCTTCCAAAAAATATTTTGGGATGATGAGGTCCCATAACCAATCAACGAAGGTGTGAGAGACAATTATGGTAACCCTCACACAACAATCACCCAAGGTGTAAGCACCCTCATGAAGACAGAAAGCCTACAAGGGAGATGATGTGGATGTTATGTGCTTGTCTTTGGTACTGCAAGCACTTCACACTCATAGTCACCTTTGTGATATCCTAGGAAAGACAACTAAGTGTGCCACTTCACAATCGACAAACAATGGAAACAATTGTGAGTCAGGTCTATGCGTAAGGGTAGGGAATGTAGGACAAAGTCCTTAGCCTAAAAATATAGATAAAAGTGATGTATCCTTGAGTACTTGCACTTCAATCCAAAACCCCCGTCCACATAATAGCCCACAAAACAAGTAAAGAGAGGATATTCTCTCCACTTGCTTAGCTTGACCGTAGTGCTTTATACATGTGTTAGACATGATTTCTCGATAAAATATCCTTGATACTAACGGATTTTTCACTCTTTATTCAACTCCTAGTTTGGTTTTGTGGCCTTAGAGAATTTACTCTCGAACCCTACATCAAGGCCCTAGAACTTAAACTAAATGTGTTTGCTACAAAAAACATGTCTAGTTATTTTTAGATTGTGTTTCTTTCAATGTCTGCTAGTTGCTCAAATGTATGTGATAAAGCTTCATTGGTTTGTTTGACTCAAGAAATTTGTTGAACCTTTAAAGGTATTAAGATAAAAATGCAATGCAAATCTTTCTTTTCCTTTCGATGAAAACTACCCAAATTGAAAGAGATTAAGAGGTTTCCTTTTTTTCTTAACTTTACCAATCAGATTCTCAAGAAAATGTAAATTACCAAAACAAACTAACTCTAACATGCAATTTCACCATTCCTTAAAAATGACTAAAAATGCATTGCAAATGTTTTTATCTCTTTTTCTTTCCGATGAGCTAAAATGCACATGCCAGTAAAGAACATAATCTTAACTTCTCCAAGCAATTATCAAAGCAAATAAATAGCCTAAGGTTGAGAAAAAACTTTTTGAAATCATGTATAGGACATGGTTGTGACTGTCCGTGCAACAACTTGCAGTAAAATAAGGATGGCCATGGGTTTCTGAAAAACAACAAGCAACTGAAGATTGTGGTTGTGCATTTTATAAAGGAAACTCATAGCTAGTTGTGACTCTCACTGAGGAAAGTCACGAGAATAGGAGAAAACATGTAGAAAAATAAAATCACCAACCCATAATTTAGTCAAGAAAGCTTACATGCATCTAAAACTGAGTTGCAAACAAAGAAAGGTCTAATGCATCTTCCCAAGAAGAAAAAAGAAGCAAAAAATCCATCCAAAAACCAAAGAGAGAAATCTAAGTACTCTCCTTAGTGGAGTCACCAATTTATGTTAAAGGGAAAAACTGCCGACAAACAAAGCAAGAAAACCCTCAGTGAGTGGGTGAGGTTCACTAACAAATAGACAGAGATAGAACTAACAATTATTTTTTCATACTTTCACACATGATAAAAGTAAATGAGAAGAAGTAGATAAGGGAACTTAATTCCATATGGTTTTCGTCAGTGTTGCACAAGTTTCACTTGACCTCGCCCCAATTCTAATGTGTCACCAAAGATCATGCACAAATAGCCAACATCAAACACCTTCCTCATTTCTCATTTATCAAAATAAATAACATGCATACAAAAGTCTTAATCTAACTACTCAATAAATTAGAATGACTTAAAACCTCATTAAATATACCAAATAATCAATAAACTAGAGAGATTTTTGAGGGGGAGGGGGGTAGAAGATAGATATATATTGATTTAATAAAGAGTAACAACAACAATGATACCTTGAGTTTCACTATTGTACTCCCTTCTCCAAGATCCGAGTCCTCTGCTTCGCCACAAGTCTACCTTTGTCAACTAGCATGGTTTGGGAACTTTATAGTGGTGAGATATCCAACTAAATGACATACTGAATCTCACCTAAGATTTGATCACACTACAAGTGTAATGCCTAGCTCTCAATAATAATAATGCTTGCAATAGAGAAATCTCGGTAAAATAATCCATCATAAGGACGCACACTTTCCATTAGATTCTCTTCCCTTGAATTTGATTCTCTTATTTATAGATTCTTAAGGAGATGATAACAAGGTTGCAAGGAATGCATGCCTTGCACACACGATTCACACAAAACTTCTATGCGTAGCTTTTAGCTTTTTCCAACTTGTAGCTTTTATCTTTCCTTGAGATTTTTTATTTTCAAAGCTTCAAGTGGCAGTCATGGGTTAGATATGGGAAAATCACGACTGTCCATGCTTGTTCCATAAGAAAGATGTGTCTGACTGCACTTGTCTTAGAAAAAAATGCGACCTTAATTTCCCTTTGAAGAAAAACTTTTTTGTGAGATAATTCATCTTAGTACAAGTGGATACTTTGGCTCATTAAATCTTTCTTGGTCTAGAGTGCCAAATATAAGTATAACAAAACCTAATGGAAGCACCCTTCACAACATATCAAGAGAATGAACACAATGTGGTGGAACCATAGGCCATGGGAAAACAACCACACAACACGCCACTCTAGAACTCAAACGCAAACAACATATATGTTGTAATGGAATCAAAAGCCACAAGCAAACAACAAACCACCACACCCCTTTGTACTCTAGAACTCAAATGCAAAACAAAAGCCACGTGGAAACAATCACATGCCACTTCACTTTAGAACCCAAATGAAAACCATATATATGATGCCATGGAACCAAAATCAATAGGCAAAAAATGACACAACAAACTACCTCAACTCTTTGTGCTCCAGAACTCAAATGCGAACCAGAGAACAAACCATGAATCAAGAACAACAAACACAACTTAGTGTGATTGCCCATGACACATCAAATCAATGAATGTGGTGTGTTAACTGTGTTGATGTTTGTAGCATCGAACAAGTACTTCTGCATAGGTCTAAGTGTGTATATGTGTGGAAGTCATCCGAAGCTTTCTACCTTAGTAATATACTTTAATTAAAGGAATTATTAAAGTAAAGTGATTTTAATTCAATGGAATGCTAATGTTATTAGGATTAGTGAATTAAATGAATCTTAGCCATTGATCTCAAGTGAGTTGTAATCTAATCTCAACCGTCGATCACTTTGGAGATTAGGTTTATGTTGATTTGGTCAAAACTCAAGATTATAAAAGCAACCAAGATGAGAGGAGAAGACACATCAAGAGAGAAAATAATTTTTTTTTCTCAAGTGTTGAGTCACAAAGGACTGTGATTCAAGATCTCAAAAAGGTGAAGGGATTTCACATAGATATCAGCTCAATTTTTCATCAAGAAGAAAAATATCAACATCCAGATAAATTGTGGAGGTCGTACCAAAAGGGGCAACAGGTTGTACTATTTTTTGGGTAGCCAATTTTTTGTTTGCAGTAGGTCGTACAACTATAGGACATTCATACAGTGGGCCATATATCTTGTAGAAGGGACTGTATAGGCCGTACGACCATGGGCCGTACAACAACATGTTGTCGTACAACATGGCAGGAAGGCAACAAGAGGGTTGCAGTAGGAGGGTTTATTCTTTAGGGGATTTTTGCTAGGTTTGTTGTAGCTTGCAATTTTTCTCAGTGGGAAGATTTTTTCCAGGAGAGGAAAGCCCTTGTAAGCTTGGAGTCATTATTTAATGAAAACCTAATTTGAAGGGCATTATTATTTGTGTGTTGTGTGAGATTTAGTTTCCAATTTGCTTCCACTATTTTATTTATTTCGAGTGAGTATATTTTATTCTGTGTGGCTGTAATTTGAATTTCAACAAGGAGAAACCAAGGTAATGACTTATCTAAGTGCTGTAAATAGATATTTTAATGTGGTATCAGGTCTTGCACTTTGAGAGGTAGACCAATTTCAAATACACAATTTTTGCAGCATATCTGTTCGATCTGCAAGGAGATCTCTGTAGTTCTATAAACCAACAATTAAATTCATTGAGTTCTTGAGCCATGAAAAATTGTGACTCAAGAGGATCTCAAAAAAGGTGAAGAAGAACTTTCTTCAAGAGATTAGCTTAAGGAATAACATATCTATTGGTTTCAGTGACTCATAGAGAGAGAAAATAAGGACTTTTTCTCAATAATATCTTAGCAAGGGTGAAGGAATTTCACCTAGATATTAGCTCAGTCCAAAGGAGAAGGAAGCAACAATAGACATATATGGTAATAAGGATGGATTTAGTCAGTAGAGAAGCAACAGTTACAACTATAGATCAGGCCATACAGAGACGAAGTAGTGTTGTACCCAATAGAAAGTAGTCAAGGGGTGTGTACATACACGTTATACAGGTGCAGAAGGGCACATACATACATGTTGCACATGTGCAAGAGGGCGTGTACATATGTGTTGGACCAGTATTCAGGGGCACATATATACACTTAGTGCAGTGCACACCGATGCATACATACACATTGTACAAGTTTTACATGGTGCATACATATCATACAAGATGCCATTACAGAGCCATACAACAACAAAAGAAGTGTTGGGATGTAGGAGGTGGCTGTTTCTTTTCTCAATGGGCAGAAAATATGACAGGAGCATGGGAGATATTCAATAGTATAAAGGATAAGGACTCAGGGATCCATGTGGAGCTTGGTGATAATGCCAAGTATGTAGTAAGGGTGAGGGAACTATCTCGTTCTATCTTGAGTTAGGAGGTTCGTTTGAGGCCCATGATGTGCTATATGTACCAAGACCGAAGAAGAATTTGTTCTTATTCTCAGTTATGGAGGAGATTAGTTTTTCCATCATGTTCAAGAGAGGGAAAGTACTCATATGTTTAGAGGGAGATATCCTTGACATAGTAGTGAGCATTGGGGTTAGAGAGGGAAATTTATACAGGTTCAAGGGAAAGCATGCTCATGCCTTGGTATGTGACACTCACAACTCGTGTGAGTTATGGCACAGGAGGATGGGACACTTGCATTATAGGGTGTTGCCAATTATGAGGGATATTGTCACTGGTCTTCCATATTTTAGTGTCAAGTAGCAAGGAATGTGCAGAGGGTGTGCACTTGGAAATAATGCCAAGGTTTCTTTTCCAAGCATCGAGAGTAGGTCCAAGGGGATCTTGGACCTTTCAGATGTGTGTGGACCAAGGTCGGTGGCAGAGGACGAGGAGCATGAGGTTTTGAAGGGAGGACATTGTCCAGATACTTCCAATTCAGGGAGTCAACCTTCAGGAGGGGAGGATTTATCCCCTTCCAGCTTTGTTATGAGACATATATGGTTCATGTAGACATTGAGGGATGCTCAGGAGCACGTCGAGGCCCCTAGGAGCATATTCAAAGAGAACTAGTCTCCAAAGAAGTTTCCAAACTTTGTGGCGCAAATGAGTAGTATCATTGATTCCGAGTCTTCCATTGTTTAGGAAGTAACATACCGACATGTTTGGAGGAATGCCATGGGGCATGATGATGTGTGGGATTGTGTTAGGACCATAGGGATTGTTAGTTCTAGGTGGCTCTTCTAGAAGTACCTTCCTCGTTAAGAGGGACTGTTGATGTTTGTAACATTAGACAAGTACTTCCGCATAGGTCTAAGTGTGTAGACGTGTGCAAGTCCTCCAAAGCCTTCTACCTTAGTAATTTACTTTAATTAAATGAATTATTAAAGTAAAGTTCTTTTATAATTAAAGTGTGTTTAATTTAATTTAATGCTAAGGTTATTAACATTAGTGAATTAAATGAATCTTAGCCATTGATATCAAGTGAGTTGAGATATAATCTTAACCGATAATCACTTTGGAGATTAGGGTTATGTTGATTCAGTCGAAACTCAGGATTATAAAAGTAGCCAAGGTGAGAGGAGAAGACACATCAACTAGTGAGCAAAGGACTTTTGCTCAAGTGTTGAGTCACGAAGGACTGTTATTCACAATCTCATCAAGGTGAAGAAGGAATTTCACCTAGAGATCATCTCAAAGTGAGGAGAGAATAAGCAGGTTTTCAGAAAGAAGAAAAATACCGCTAGCTAGAAAAATTGTGGAGGCCGTACTAGTAGGGGCAACATGTTGTACTATTTTTATGGGTAACCAATTTTTTGTCTTTAGCAAGTTGTACAATGCAGTAGGGGGGCTGTAAAACATGCAAAATGGGTTGTAAAATCGCAACCGTACAATAGTGTGCTTCCGTACAACATGCCATACAATAGCCATACAACATGCCAACAATGCAGGAGGGCAACAAGAGGGTTGCAACAAGAGGGTTTATTCTCAGGGACGTTTCCCATGTTTGCTATAACTTGTGATTTTTCTCAGTGGGCAGGTTTTTCCCAGGTTGGGAATGCCCTTGTAAGCTTGGAGTCATTATTTAATGAAATATGATTTGAAGGGAATAATTATTTGTGTGCTGTGTGAGATTTAGTTTCCAATTTGCTTCCACTATTTAATTTATTTTCAGTGAGTATATTTTATTCTATATGACTGTAATTTAAATTTCAGCAAGGAAAACACATATGGATTTTAACAAATTGCACCATGTAGAAATTTATGTTACCAAGGTTTTTTTAGATACACCTAACTTTAGTTGTGTTAGTAAG
>JZKD02S1919916.1:0-12236 GCA_000966675.3 Picea glauca | reverse complement strand
ACCCCCTTATCAACAACCATACCCTGTTTCTATGCCTCCACCCATCAGTGGGCCACCGCTGGCACCCCCCATACACCCACCTATTCAAACGAGTTCTGGTACCCCCTCTACCTCAGCTTACAGTACTAGCGAAAGAACCACGCCTTCCTATGTACCTTACAGATCGTTACCCTCACAGAATCCGTACTTCCCATTTCCTGGTCCCCCACAACCCATGGCTCCCCCACATCCTCATGCTAGGGTGAATTTTGTTCAACCCTCTCCCGTTCAGAAATATCAAAATTTTGAACAGTTGAATACGAAAAATCTGACCCATCCATCGAACAATGCCAAAAAGAAAGGATGCAACAGGAACAACAACAACCTAGGCCAAGGCGGGAATCAACCCCAGCAAAACCAATCTACTGGGGGCAACCAGAACTAGGGGAATCAGAACCCCCAAGGGGGAAATAATAATAAGCGTCAAGGGTGAAATAACAATACTATTAAAACCAACTTCCCTTGTGCCCTTTGCGGTGAGTTCGGCCATTACACTCATCATTGCCCCCAAATCGCTGATTTCAAATGGTTGACAAACTCAGGTAGTCTGCCCCATTCTCCAACACCGCCTGCCACTCAGCAGGCACCACAACAATACGTGCAACAACCCCACCCTATCATGCTGCAAAATCCTATTCCACACCAAGGTGTGATAAACACTCAACAGGACACGCAACATCCCCCACCTCAGGTGGGACAATACCTCAACCCAAACAATCCAGCAGATCGCACAATCCTCCTCACTAGTGAGGAAGAAATCCTTCTGCAAACATGTAATCGTCAGTATCATGCACCCACTGAGTCTCCTCCCATCCCTCCAGATACAAACCCTACACCAACGAGACCCCCGTTGGTAATCCCTCACCCTACCGCCGAGCCACCTCTTCGCATCCCTCGCATCCCATTGCATAAGAATGTCCACAACCCACAGGCTAGGGCCGCTCATAACTATAGTTTGGTTGATGACTTAACACAATCCCCGGCTGCCATGTCAGTCTTAGAAGTCCTTCAGACTTGTCCCACTCAGCAGAAATCTTTACTTTCCGCCTTGGGGGCAGTCGACCCCACAGATACTCGACTCATTACATTTGATCGCGACAGTGGAGAACCTCGCCTTCCCGCCTTGATCGCTTTTCAAATCCCAGTAAAAATACAGAACATCACAGTTCATCTGTGTATCATCGATGAAGGTGCATCTACATGCATTATGTCCAAATATGTATGGAAGAAACTTGGTTCCCCCAAACTCATACCCTCTGCCATCACCTTACGAGATTATGATGGACGACCATCATCTCCTGAAGGGCTCTTCCAAAATGTCCCTGTAGAACTCGGGGGAAAAACCATTCTCATCGATATCGAAGTTATCGACGCCCCACTCGATTATAATATCCTATTCGGTCGTAGCTACATGTACGCTATGAAGGCAGTTGCCTCTTCCGTCTTTCGAACAATGATGTTCCCTCACAATGGGAATATCATTACCATTGACTAAGTCTCACATTACGAGCCTAACCCATTTGCCAACATCGATAACATTCTTCCTCTCATCCACACGAGTCATGACGCATACCCACTCGTCGAGATGGGCCCTGGAATTTTCAAAGATCCATCATTGTTAGGAACTTACCATGGAGCACCACCGCTCCTTCATCCTTCCAACCAAGTATGCATCGTATCATCTAACGGAACTCACACAGAGGATACCCTTCCTCCTATAGAGGCTTCTATCATATCTGACGTCCTACTAGTCGCAGAACTTCCCCCCCATGAGCCTCCTGCGAACTCGTCAACCCCACCAGTCCATGATTTCACCTCTCCCCAAGGACATATCCCAGTTTGGGAGACAGTACCCCAAGCCATCACCCAAATCCCCTTCTTTTACCCTCCACCGGGCATCAAAGCTTTCCAGGTAGCTGCAACGCTTACCCTACCTAATACGGTGTTAGCAATTCCAGTTTGGTATTTACATCCACTGGAGATGGTCCCTCGACCATCCCTTCCCCCCCCAAACGGAAGGAATCCCAATGACGATTCCCATACTTAATCCCACCATACCCTCTACACCCCCACTCACTAACCCCCATGCCATAGCTGGGGGTAGTAGAAAGAAGAAGGAGCCCACAACTCCACTTCCTCCATGCATCCAACCTCCTTGCACACTATGTGAGAAAGATGGACACCAAACCAAAAACTGCCCATATCTACCAGAGTTACAGAATTTGATTCCACTCAATCAAACTCCCCCAACACTAGCCACTATCACCAGTACTGCCGCTACCACCCCTCATTCAAGTAGTAAAAGGTTGCACAACAAGTTCACTTGTGCTATATGTTCAAAATATGGCCATTATACCCACCATTGCTTAGCACTACCACACTTTCGGCAGACATTAGTTGCAGTACGCCAAAGCATCCAGAGAAACCCCAATCCAGCTACGACATCCTTACCAACAATCACCGACATCCGTTATGTCACAACTTCAGTCAATGAACGCATGAGATGCCCTTGCTCTTTATGTGAATCATTAGATCATTTTACATACCAGTGTCCTATGATCATTGAATACAAGCAACGCCAATTGACCCTGCTTCAACGACCCATAGAGTCGATAGTTGACCTTACCGCGTCACTGGAGGTTCTTCATGTCATTTCTCCCGAACCCGAGGCCCTTCCAATGCCTCCATGGTTCTTAGACGACTTCTCTGAGGATTCACTCCCAAACCCCTCCAACTCTCCCACTCTTTACCCTACGTAAATTTTACACCCAACTACCACGGGTACTCCTCAGTACTTTGATATTTGGTTTATGTCAAGAGAACCATCGCCAACTCCTTGCATCGTTCCCCCTACTTCTTCATCACCAGGGGGCAACCACACAACCACAGTCACCGATGTCACTGTTCATGACCCCTTGTATTCCCGCCACTTCCACTGTGACGAGGAAATACTCGAAGAGTTAAACAACCCGGACTACCCGTGGGATGCGCTACACCACCGTGCACTCTTCTTTCCACAGAAAGCCTCCATGCCTCCTAACCAACACCCCATCTACGCGGTCGAAACCAAATATTTTATCCCATCAGGGCCTATCGACTGGTTCAAAAACCCCATCCCTGCCCCTGATGATTTTGAAGAAGGCAACATGGCGAACATTTCCCCGACCATTAAAATCGACATTTCCATTAAAAATGGCATCGTCGAGGAAATCACCAATGGAGCTGCTTGCACTCCTCAAGAAATCACCACCTATAAAGCCCTCTTCCAGAAATATCAGGATATTTTTGCTTGGTCATACACGGAAATGCTTGGCCTCGATCCCTCTATCGTCGAACATCGCATTGACACATGTCCTGACATTACACCAGTTCATCAAAAACAACGACCGCTACACCCATCCAATGCAGCGGCCATCAAATCCGAAATTGACAAATTACGTGCTGCCGGGTTCATTTACCCCATCGCCTATACATCATGGGTTTCCAATCCTGTACCCGTTAACAAAATACAGGGCACTATCCGTGTCTACACAGACTTTCGTGATCTCAATCACGCATGTCCCAAAGACAACTTTCCAACGCCTTTCATCGATCAAATTATCGACGACTGCGTAGGACACGAGGCTCTATCCTTCATGGATGATTTCTCTGGTTATAATCAAATTCAAATTCACCCAACCAATCAGTATAAAACCGCATTCACTACCCCTTGGGGTACTTTTGCATATCATGTCATGCCTTTTGACTTAAATAATGCTGGCGCAACTTTCCAATGGGCTATGACATACATATTTCACGATCTAGCTCATATCATCCTTGCATACTTGGACGACCTCACAGCTCGATCCAAGAAACACACCCAACATCTTGATGATTTACGAATCATCTTCCAACGGTGTCGTCAGTACAACAACCGCTTGAATCCCCTCAAATGCGTGTTCTGCATCACCGCGGGGTGCCTCCTTGGATTCATCGTTTCCCAAAGAAGTATTACCGTGGACCCCCTCAAAGTCCAAGCTATCACCGAAATTCCACCTCCCCAGAATTTACGTCAATTTCAGAGCCTACAAGGCAAGGCTAACTTTCTACGACGATTTTTCCCAGACTACGCCATTCGCGCCCATGGTTTCCTTCGCTTACTACGTCACGACATCCCATTTCATCGGGATGACCATGCCCAACAGTCATTTGACGATCTTAAACTGGCGTTCTCCAACGCCCCTTTAATTAGAGCACCTGACTACAATCACGATTATATGCTCTATGTATTAGCATCAGCTGTTTTAGTAGCAGGAGTTCTCGTTCAGCTAGGTGATGAAAATCGTGAGCATGTCATTTATTACGTTAGTAAAAACCTCTCAGGGCCACCCCTAAAGTATAAACACGAAGAGAAACTAGCTCTTGTACTCGTCCTCGCAGTCCAGAAACTGCGCCACTACATTCTACTTCGCACAACCAAGGTTGTAGCAGATTCCAACCCTATGCAATACTTTCTCAGTCGTTGGCAAATTAATGACAAATTTGCTTGATGGATCATTATCCTTCAGGAGTACGATCTTGAATTCTCAACACCCAAGAGCAAGAAGGCCCTCGTTCTCACCGAACTTGTCACGACCCTCCCCTCTGACACCACCAGTACCCCCGTCAATATCGACTTTCCCGACGAACACCTCTTTTACATCACTTCAGATGATCCTTGGTATGGTGACCTCCTCGTCTACCTTCGAACTCAAAATTTCGGTAACCACCTTTCATGAGATGATTGTCGTCGTATTCACGATCAAGCCCCCCGCTACCTCCTCATCGGAGACATCCTATACTGGCGAGGAGTCGACACCGTTCTTCGTCGATGCCTGACCATTGACGAGGCTAATAGAGTGTTGAACGACTGCCACAACGATGCATGTGGGGGCCATCTTTCGAGAATATCCACTGCTCAGAAGATTATTCGAGCATGTTACGTTTGGCCTACCTTGTTTCACGATTGCATTCACGCCGTGAAACGATGTGAACAGTGTCATATTTACGCCAACAAAGCCCGAGCACCACCTGCTCTTCTTCATCCAGTCATCACTGCCAGCCCTTTTTGTAAATGGGGCATCGACTTCATGACTTGTAATCCCCCCTCCAACAATGGTCACAAATACATTGCTGTCGCAGTCGATTATTTCACCAAATGGGCAGAAGCTATGCCCACCTTCAACAACACCGTTGACACCGCAATGTGTTTTTTCTTTAACCACGTCATATCTCGCTTTGGAGTACCAGTCCAACTTGTTTCCGATCACGGAAAACACTTCGAGAATGAGATCTTCGTCGAACTCTCATCTCGGTTAGGATTCTCTCACGAGTTTGCCTCAGCATATTACCCTCAGTCTAATGGACAGGTCGAAGCAGTTAACAAGGTCCTCAAGACCATGTTACAACGCACAGTTAATAAACATAAGACCAATTGGCATCATATGTTATTTTCCGTGCTATGGGCTTACCGTACAGATGTGAAAACAACTATTGGTTTCACACCATTTCATCTAGTCCATGGGGTTGAGGCCACTCTTCCCATTGAGTGCAAAATTCCCACCCTACGCACCACAATTGAGCTATTACCCGACACTGCTCCAATGGATCAACGCTTGCTGAACTTAGAGTCTCTGGATGAAGATCGTCAATCTTCATTACAAAACAATGAGGCAGCTAAAAAATGATCAAAGGCTACCTTTGATCGACATGTCAACCTTCGCTCATTTTGTGAAGGCGACCTCATCCTGGATTACGATATCGCTAATGATACCTTTGGCCATGGCAAATTCGAGTCACTATGGCATGGCCCATACATTGTCCAACATTGCCTCACCAACGACGCATACATCCTGGCCTCTCCCGAAGGCCTCTCTCTCAAAGAACCCGTCAACGGGTTGTATTTAAAGAAATTTTATGCTTAAACATAGTCATTCTACTTTAGGTTATTTATTTTATAGTGTTTTTAATATTTTTTCCATCCCTCACGTCTAAAATCTCATTTGTGCTATTGACAGATGCTTCCTCCACCGGCCTACCACATCGGTTACGCTGACGGCGCCAGCCGTTGGACACAAAATCTCGCTTCGGTCGTTTGGGCTCTCTACACCCCCTCACATGAAATGCTCTATTCAAGCGACATATGTTTGGGTTTAGCGACCAACAACCAAGCCGAACACACTGCTGTCATTGGCCTCCTGGGCGATGCCCAACATCATAGTCTTCGTCACCTTAGCGTCTTTCTCGACTCTCAACTAGTCATTCTCTAGCTCAATAATGTGTACCGCGTACGCGATCCTTGCCTCTTTTGGAAATACCTGCAGGTTAGACTGTTATCTCGATATTTTGATTCCATTACATTTACACATATTCCAAGACAATTGAATCAAATTATAGATAACCTAGCTAATACTGTGTTAGATTGGCATATATCACATCAAGCTACCTCTACACATACATAAACATGTCAACAACCTGTCATAGCATATATATAGAAATCATCAATACATTAACAAAACACATGTAAGCACCACATAGATCTCAAAAATGTATACTCATGTATATATCGAAAGGTCCACAGTGCCATCCAAATGTTTACATACAAAAATACAAGTATCTGTAGGCCAGTGAAGCACCTCGGTACAAAATGGGCTCACCAGCCTATATACAAAAATACATCAATTCATAGAGCACCACTCAGGGTGCCTCTAGAGCAAGCTACCTCTACACATACATAAACATATCAACAACCTGTCATAGCATATATATAGACATCATCAATACATTAACAAAACACATGTAAGCACCACATAGATCTCAAAAATATCACATCAAGCTACCTCTACACATACATAAACATATCAACAACCTGTCATAGCATATATATAGACATCATCAATACATTAACAAAACACATGTAAGCACCACATAGATCTCAAAAATGTATACTCATGTATATATTGAAAGGGTGCCTCTAGAGCACCACCGCCTGCCCCTCCCTCAGGAGGTGGTTTCCCACCCCTCCCTCAGACGGTGGTTGCCCACCCCCTACCGGTCCCTCTTGCCCCGGAGGTAGTCGTCCGGTCATCGCAACACCAACTACTGCTGCCGTCGTACAACGGCCCGCCATGGCGGCGGAATCCCCACACACTACTCCAGGATGCCCTCATCCTGGATGCACGACCACATGCCCTTAGGCACGCCCTGTAACACCGCCTCTAGGCGACGACGTATGTCCTCAAAATCTACTCCGGCATCCGCCGGAGAAGCATGTGATGGCCCGACACCAGGGTCATCAAACCAGCGTCTCCTCGTTGCTCTCTCCAAATCAGCTGGTTGCGCTACAGTGTCCTCACGCTGATGTCTCTCTCCAACCTGCGGCTCTCCCCGTGGTGGTCTCTCCGGCTCCCGACGAGCCGACGCTCTCCGCAACTCCACCTCGCGCTCACGAGGTGCCACATCTGCACATACAAACAAGCAACAGATAGTATCAACATCTATATCATATACAAATGTCATGCTATCTCAAACAAAAAACATATATATTGACATCATCAACATACCTCGATGGTCAAACACCTCTCCTGGAGGTAGCACCATGTCCGGATCCTCCCGGAAGTCAACCTCGGCATAGGGGTACTGTAATATCACCTACGACATCTGTTGCCACACCTGCGCCGCCTCAACAGTAAAGAAGTGGCCGCCCTAGCCACCACCATGGCGTAGAAAAATAATTGACCACCACTTTAGTCACGGCTCTTGCGCCCTAGGCGCACCCAATAAAATCCTCGGGCGCAACATAGGCACCCTCTCCAAAAACCAGGCCACCAGGATGGACCCGAAGACAAACTCTCCAGTATCCGTGGACCCATAAACTCTCATAAGCATAGCTACTATACAACGATGCGCTAGGGTATCCATCGCCCCAATGCTCATGACAATACCGGACATAAAGTTCGACCTCGAACAGTATCTCCGACCAACCGTCACTAGCGGCACATCCCTCGGTAACACTGGATCCACCAGTAGGGGCATTCCCCGAAACGGGAGCCCCATCAAAAAGTACACATCCTCCACCACAGTGAAGGCAATCTGCTCTCCCAGCACTATGAAGCAATGCAGGTCCGGACTCCACATCCGGATAAGGAACTGTAGAAGATACTCCTGCACCCATATTAATGGGCACTCAAAGAACTTTAGCAGCCCACAGGCTACCAAAGTCGCACGTACAACTGACTCCTCCATAGCCACGGTGTCTCGCAGCTGGGACTAATCTCGCTCTCGCCAACCAACCGACATCGTGCACAATGCTCACCTGCAACCACATAAAATAGTCCTCAGTCAACCAAATGGACCATCGACAACATCAAAAAGATAAGTTTTACACCTGTCAACCTTGCCTCTAAGGCACGACTGTTTAACCCACGGGCGCGCACACGTGCACGCCTGTTCACTCCACAGGCGTGCACGTATGCGCGCCTGTTCACTACAGAAGCACACTCTTAGGCGCGCATGCGTGCGTGCCTGCTCAACCTACAGGCGCGCTCTAGAGTGCGCCTGTCCAATACACAGGCGCGCACACATGCGCAGCTGTGCAACCGACAGGCGCGCACATCATGCACGCCCTTTACCCCCTTACCAGTGCCCCCATGCACGCCTATCCGGTGGGCAGGCGCACACGTGTGCGCACCTACTTCCAGATCGCCCGCACACGTGGGGCCCACACTCATCAAACCCTCTGTACGGCCCTCCATATAGCCCCTACCCAAAAAATGAAACCCTACTTCTATGCAGAATGATCAGACGACTAACATGAAGCTCACTGGTCCTCGATCAGATGCCTCGTCCTCCCAGAATCTCCAAATCTCCTCTGAATACTTCTCGTCCAGTCACTATAGCAGCAAGTACAAATGAGGTGGCAATGTGGGCCCTACAGTTATATATAGCCCTTTTTGCCAAACTTCCACTCACCATTCCGGGAGCTCCGGGCGTCCATTTCTCTATCCGTCTTTAGCCACAGGATCAACATCCCATCATCTACATCACGACAGTCCCTGGGCCTCTTTTGATCCTGAGCCCCCAGGACGCCATTTTTTCATACCCTGATTAGGTATGCATGCGCATATTAAAAATTATCAAATCCATGCTCATATATTCGATTCTCTTCAGATATTGTTCACATCGGGTATTTGGTTTTCATGTGTGTAGGTACCTGGTCATCATACATCAACACAACCCCTTCAGGTATATACTCAACACTGGCATGTAGTCATTCCCTCTGAATCTCACTTACATTTCCAGTCACACCCTCTGACATTTGCCTCTAGGACCCCCATTTCCATCTCTGCAGTACCAACACCTCCATTTGCATCTTCGGTACTGTCACCCGGTAGTACTCTTACCCACATGAGCTGTCCCATTCATAGCACCCTTTTGAACTTTTGACACTCATGCTGTTTTTCAAAACCCTTTAGGGATGGGAGTCCCGATAGTCTTACATCATGTCGCGAATTAGCCACATACTCCTTCTCCTCATTTTGCTAGCTTTCCCAACGGACTCCCAGATTATTTCTTCACGGTTCTATTTTTGGACTGCACCTCCGTAGTATCATGAACCCTCCATTTCATCCACAATCAATTTGCCCATCTGCAAATTTCCCTTCATTTCACTTACCTCATACAGAAACCCACCCATGGGGCCCCCACCCTCCACCAGTTCTCCGAGCAAATTGTGCCCTACCCGAGCCAACCATATCACATTGGGGCACCTATTTCTGTAATTGTACACTTATACCAAAATTATTCTTTATTTATTGTACAAACGCCTTTGTTTCCAGTAGTTACATTACCTTTTCGTCGTCACCTTTGGTGACCTTCTTCCCTTTTTTGGAAAAATGCAACCCATGTCACCCTTGGTTGGGGCACTACTTATCATTTACCCTTGACGACATCGTCCCTATCTTCAGCATACCCCACAGGCCACTTATCTCTGCACTCTGATTTTATTCACTTTGTCCCGCCTCTGGCACAACTTATCCCCTGCCTTGCTGTCCCCCTGACACTCGACCTCGTTGAACGGTTGCGGCCACTTTTATCTCACATATACTCCAACCAAGGGTAGTCTTGAGTCTTCCTACATCTTGACTTCGTCCATGTACCTCCTCCACTTCCTAACCTCACCTAGTAGATTTCACGAAGCCATTTTCTTCTGGGAGTCGCGTCCCCCTTTTTGTCGACATCAACACAGTTTTCCAGAAGGGCGACAGTATCTTGATTCTCATTACCCATCCAATGAGAGATCTCGGACGGCACAGGGAAAAACACAATTGCTCCCTGCTGTTGTTGACCCCCATAACATTCGACGTCAACACTTTCTCATGTTACGGTGGGTCTTACTTTGCGACTATTGCAGTTAGTTCTTTTACTTGCCGAAGACCTCTGAACTTGGCTGGGCTATCAATGCCCACATAATCCGTGATACTTCTTACAGCTGTCACTGCCTACTTTTCAGAGTATGTTCATCCGTAGAATTGTCTTCTGCCTTTAGCACGACCTCCCCCGCGGGTGCTGCAGTTGTCTACACCAACTCTTCATTCCTCTTTTTTGAGTTACATGACACGAGCATGGGGCATGCCCGCCTCGTTTGTACACAGTATTTTTTTTTTTTTTTTTTTTTTACACACCTCATGGAAGGTTGGGTTCTACCGGTTCCTTTTTCCCTCCAACGGATCGCTCTGGATGATTCCACTATTTCTCTCTCTTACAACAACACTCTCAGTAGAAGAAACATTGATGGGTTTTGGCTATACGTATGCTCCTAACCTCATCCATCAGGGGGCATCTGTTATCACTGAAATTTCGTCCGCAAATGGTTACAAGAATTCAACATCATCAAACAGTTATGAAGTCATCCATGGACCTGAATTAACACAAAAGCATTCATAAAGGGTGAAAAACTATACAAAATAGTGAAAAATTAAAGGGCGCTATGAAGACACTGGGCGCGCGCGCACATGCGCGAAACAGAAATGCACGATTCACGCACATGCGCACGATGCGCGACTATTGTCGCAAAAAGATGCACACCTGAGAAACGATGCATTTATGAGAGTGGTCAGCCTCCCACCCACTTCTGGTTCAGCTTCCAAGCTGATTTGACACTCAAATCTAGACTGGATTCGACTGGATGGATGGTCAAAGACCTAGAAATGCCCTAATTAGCCTCTTTACACACTACAAACTAGTTGAACAATAGCTCAAAGGAATGCTATAAAAAGGCCATGGATACACTTCATTTTTCAAGAAATTCAAAGCAAAGTTATGCTGCCATTATTCTCTTGATGACTCTTCTATCGTTGCCAAGAGCATACTTGCATCATTGCATTGGGCAATCCATCTCACCCCTTGAGTGGATTAGCAAAGAATGCTTTCACCATTTTCATTTTCATTTTCAAA
This sequence comes from Picea glauca, assembly GCA_000966675.3. Lineage (NCBI taxonomy): Eukaryota > Viridiplantae > Streptophyta > Pinopsida > Pinales > Pinaceae > Picea > Picea glauca. The sequence continues at coordinate 725 of JZKD02S1919916.1, read as the reverse complement.
GTTGTAAGAAGAGCTTACTTGTGGGGGTCCAAGAGCCCTCCCTTGGAGGAAGAAGGGACTCATAGTCACCTTGCTTCGCGGTGTTTTCTTTCACTAATATCAGCCTTATCATTGGTGACATGGGTCTCATTGTTCTTTTTGTCTCTATGTCCCCGTGCTTATAAATTTAGTTGTTGTTTTATTTCTTAGTTTAATTCTTAGTTGTTGTTTTATATTTGTTTTTCTAACCCTTTTCCTTGCAGCTGTCCTGCTCAGCAAACCCAACTGAGCTTGCAAGCACCTCTATTTTTCTCACTAAGGTGACGAAAGAGGCGCAACAATGAGATTAAAAGGTAGTTTTTATTTTTATTTTTATGTTTAAGGACATTTACAATTTACTTTGAGTGTTTGTGGTATATGAAGATCAAAGATGGATAGCTTTTTCTTTTGAGGGATGTATGACTTATGTCATCATTTTGTTCGAGAAAAATTCTCCAAAATAATCTATATGAAGTTCATTATCTCCTACTTTCAAAAGTAGAAGCAAGAATACACCACATGACCAACTTACTAACACAATTGGTAGGTGTGTTAAACGACACAAATACCTCGGCTTCGTGATTGTAATAGAATTCTTCTCAACCTCAAATGATAAGAAAAATTTTGCAATACAATGTGATTTGGTGGCTTTAGTGCAAATCTCTTCACCTTGAGCTTCTACTTGACTCTTGTGCATCAATGTTCTT
>JZKD02S1919915.1:496904-509316 GCA_000966675.3 Picea glauca | reverse complement strand
TGTGTTCAGATCTGATGCTTATGTCTCTTCATTTTTTAGTTTTCCCTTCTTTAATGGTGCACTTTAATTTATGCTCATTTAATGCAATTCTTTATAAGTCACGATGAAAAGATCCAGGATCATTGAATGTCTCCTTTTCTTTCTGCGCATCAAAATCCCGTTGAGGTGTTGTATTCTTTCTAACCCACCGATGTTAGTTCTGATCCTACTTTTCTGCATCTGCTCCTATATTGGTTCCACCTCAAGTAACTATATTGATATTTTCCCCATCATCTTCTCTAGTTTCTACAACAACCCATTGAAAATTATGGTTATTCTGATTCCTCTTTTCCTATATCTTTATCAGAAGTGTCAGAAAATATTCTGTATTATGATCTGTTGCATGACAATACATGCATGCCACAGGTGGTAGTGGAAAACCCCTTGCATAATGTCCAGGTTGCTAACAATTGTGACAGGTTACTGGGCCTCTACCTCTTCCATGTCCTCCTTCATTGCCTTAATTATCTTCACGTGGTGTATTATACGATGGTACCTAATTATACTGCTACGGTGTGGAAAATTGATGTGCATTATCATACTAAGGTGGCACTGTAAACTACTGCGTGTTATTATACTACTGTGTAGATGGAACTGTCATAGGTTCAACCTACATCCTATATGCATATGAGGTCCTCTTCTTCATCATTCCCAAGGTTCTACAATCCTTTTCCTCATGTCCTAAAAACTTGCAGAAATTGCAGAATGTACTCTTATGCATTGTCTGATACTTTTGCATCATGGGACAATGTTAGGGATCATGTCTACATGTTCTACATATTTCACACCATGGTCCTCCTGTAGGTATGGGATTTGAAAATCCTACTCCCAAGTACTGCACAAATGTTAAGCACTCATTCTTATGATGTCCTTATGTTCTGCATAAGGTACACCATACAACTTCTCTTTTCTCCTTGCCTTTGTTCTAGTTCAACTGAAATGTCAGATTCTTGATATCTGCTCTCAACTTTTCTAGAACTAGATCTGTATGTTTATACTGATTTTCTTCCAATTTCAAGGCTGCTTGTAGAGCCTCAGCCCGAGTTTGGAACTTTTGTTGCTTCAATGGATATTTAGGATGTGCAAATACTGAATTAATAAATAGATTTCTATGTTGCATATCCGTGATGGGGTATTTCAACTTACCTTTCAATCGCTTGAACTTCTATTCGATTTCCGAAACTAACTCTCCTGGCTTCTATTTGATTTCTATCATCTCATTCATGTATTGATCTTCTGAAATTGGTCGATGGAATTCATTGATTAGTGCCTTATTTATGTCTGCGACTGTTGTAGGTGTTCCTTGTGGGATGTTTACTACGAGGCCCATTTACCAGTCTAGTGCACGGTCTCTAAATGTAATTACAAGCTCCACTACTTTTGTATATTCATCCGTTATTTGTTTAGATGCCCAAATATTCTCACAAATAAATAAATGCTTCTCTGGGTCCTCTGACCCTTCTCCATGAAAATCTGGTAACCAAATAGTTGGATCATGTCCTGCCATTGTGAAATTTGTTGTACCACATCTGCGCGGTGTAGATAAATGACTAATGCTAGCTGAATTCGTAATTCCACTTGAGTTTCCACTAGACCCACGTCCTACTAAAATCCTTCTGCTATTGATTGGTGGTTTTCTAAATTATTCTTTCTCTTCAGATGTCTTAGTCGCACATGGGGTTGTGGGTTCCACACTAATTCTGATCTAGAATGGAGAGCCTTCTTCTACGCTGTACCCTTGACCTCTGGTTTTTCTCTCATATGTGGCATGTAAGATTTCCTTAATCTACTCCATAGCAATAAGATCCTATACCTCCTCTTCATCACTATCCAAGCCCTCTCGCTTGATTACTGCCCTCTTTTTCCTATTGATCTTATACTGGTGTTACGAGGAAAACCTCTCTATGGCTAGGGATAAACCCAAAAAGATGGAAATGACCGCAAAAATAAACTCTATTCTCAAGTATGCTATATAAACAAATATGCTAGCAATACAAGATAAAAGGCCTACCTCGTCCAGACGTTCAAAGAAGTCCACCGTTGAGCACTTGACCCAAAGCAATATACCTGCAACCAGTCCTTAACAACCAAGCAACACAAGCATATGGTGATAATATATGATGTTAGCACATTCAATAGCATAATCCATAAACATTCATAACAAATACTCCATGGAATAATAATTCAAATATTTACAAGATATCAATTGAATGAGAAAAGAGTATTTCTATTAAGATATAATCAACATAAGTGAATAAGTTACAGACTTCCGTGTCGACACGGTTTGGAACCGAGAAACTAAGTTCCTTCCAACTGGGCCTCCACCACTTCAATCCTCCATCAAAGGAAAGCTCATGTAAGAGGGACAATGGAGTTCTCAATCAACAAGGGAAGAGCTTCGGGGGTGAACAATGTGTTCAAACTTAAAGGATAAAGGGATGTAGACTCAATGTGAAGTGAATAATTCCTCCAGAGTAACTTTGCTCTCAAATTTGAATTCTTTCTCCTCTTTTTCATAGCTCAGATTTGGCCCATTTATAGCCTTCTAGTGGAACTGAAGGGTTGAGTCGGAACGTTTCCAGTATATGGAAGGCTAATGATCATTGATCTTGTGTCGTGACATGGAAACCCGACACTATTTTTCATTTTTGGGCACATTTCCCGATGTATGCGAGCTGCAGTGTTGCAACCTGCGTATACACATGATGTATAGTAGGAAATATGCGTATATGTGGAAAAATTGTATTTTTAGCTCTTGGATTTGCAAAAAAGGATTTCAAGTCTGCACAGGGAAATGGAAAAAGGCCTTCTATGCAAGATTGCATGGGGTGAGGAAAATCTTGCTATAAAAATTGGTAGGGTATTCTGCTGCACGTCGTTCCCACTCTATCAATTATTTCCTTTATCTGATATTCATCCATCATAATGGGGTCTATTTCTTCCTTCTTCTGACCTTTATCGAGGTCCTTATCCATTTCTCAGATCGTCCTTAGTGCTTCCTCTAGTCTCCCCATGCGCGCATAGTGATTTAGCTGTCTAACTCCATTGTCATCACTCCTTTATCATGCATTAAGATATTGATCGACGTGTAAAGTGATTTAATATATATTCCTCTCGGCCCCTTAAAAAACTCATGCTCTGCAACATTGTAACACTTTGCAGTATCGACTACAAACTCAGTAATAAATCCTGCAACACTGTTGTCTAGCCAGAAATCCATTGCATGTGTGAATTTATTATTGACTTTTTGTATCCACGCAATATTCTCAGAAGTCCACTCTACTGGTCTTATCCAATTATTTGGGTGATTGTCCTCCAGTCTCAGTATACACTCCTGCAACAGTTCTGGAAAATAGCATAAAAATTCCTCATGAAGATTAGTAAAAAAATACCTTTCCAAATAATGGCGCTGATTATACTTAGGGTTTCTATTGTCCTTCTGTGTGAACTAGAGCTCTTTTTTCGCTAACCGTCTTTCAATCTTATGCTTAGTTGGATTCCATGTCCTGAAAATCCCCTCATACTATTGCATTCTCTTCACTATCCCTCTCATCAAATCCACTCCAATCTATTCTTCTGAGTTCCAACTAACAACAGAACCATTTGTTGGATGTTTGGGATGACCCGGGTCATACTTTAGGTTTCTAACAAAACGCTACAAACCATCGACCCTTCTAGAGACCAGAAGGAAATAATGCGCACAGAGTGCACAACAAAGTCTCACTTGAGATGTCTTTATGGGTGGCTGCATGACCCAACTGTCTACAACCTTTGAAGGGATGCTACTGTGGGGATGTTAGACATGCTTTTTACTCCTCATATACTAGATCTATTATTCTAACACAACCTAACATTCAAATCTACCATTTTGTAACCATTCACATTCATTTCAATTCATTCTGCAACAAATATCATAACTTCTCTTGTGCGCGCTGCGTTTTACTACTACAGATTCATTCATTCAACATAATTAACAAAAATAAAGAAAACATTCCACACAAAGACATAAGGTTTTACCATGGTTCACCCCCCTGGGCTACGTCCACAAAGATCTGACATTATTCTCTTTTTTATTCATCTTCATCAATTTATTGCATTGCGTGCATTACATAAGAAGTCATAAGTAATAATAGTGTGTGAGGTTGAAAAGATCACACTAAGCTCCACAACTTGCGACCTTACCCTTAGTTACAATTCATATCTTTGTCTCCAAAAACAGACTCATAGATCATCTCACCATTAACTCCACAGCTCTCAATAAAATTCATACGAAAAACTAACTCATGAACTCCCACTCTACGAACTAGATCTCCTCATATCTTACAATACATATTTATACTACAAAATTGGGTTAAAACTCATTACGACAATGACCAAAATCCTAACCCACCAACCCTAGGTGAGTTAGGTTTGTCCACTTTCTAACTTCTTGCATGCAGTCGATTCACATCCTTCTTCCTTTGACTTTCTTGCTTTCGCGCGCTGCTTTTCCTGTTATCTGGTGTGCACTCCTTTTTTAGTCCCTTTTCTATCTGTCTTCTTTGATTGCTGCACTGTTCCCCAAAGTGGTCTGCACCAACACCTCTTCCTTGGCTTCTTCCATGACCTCGACCATAGTCTAGATTTATTGATTCATTGAATCTTCCTCTTCCTCTGTAATTTTCATTGGATGAGCCTCTTCCTCTTGTATTTTCATTGTAATTACTTCTCCCTCTTGTAATTTCATTGTAATTACCTCTTCCTCTCACACTATATGCCCCTCTTCCTCTTGAGCTTTCTCCTTGTCTTGAGTTGGTAAAGATAATATCTTCCCTTGAGTTCTTCTTCTTACCAAGTGTCTTGTCATGTTGAATCAACAAGTCACGAAGGGAATCAAAAGTTTGATTCTCCAACTTATTAGCAATTTGTAATGTTTCCAAAACATGTTTATATGAGGGTGGAAGTCCACACATAAAGATTGAGGTCATAATACTTATTCTATATCTTTAAAGCCACATTTTATTATTTCCATTATGATATTTTTCAAATGAGAGATATACTCCAAAACATCTCCCCCTTCATCCAATTGTTGGTTAAGCAACTTATCATGAAGCTCAACCCATTTTGACTCAAATTGAGTATCAAACATCTTCTTAAAAATTTCCATGCATTCCAAGCATCATTTGCATTTTCAACGTGTATAAAAATTTCATCTATTACAGAGGATCTTAAAAGTGTAAGTGCCTTTTTGTCCGGTGATTCCCATTTGTCTAGTTCTCTAGCATCAGTAAGATTAATTGGAGTTTTTTTCTCCATTACATATATCTTTCCACAAGTCATTAAAAACCAATGTGCTTTGCATATGACGTCACCAATACTTATAGTTCTTGGGTCCATTCAATTTGTTGGAATCGGTGAATAAATTTATCAATTTTAACATGATGAAGTATTTATCAAGTCCACACAATCAAATGAACAATACCATGCACAAGCGACATTGCAAAAAGAGTGCTATAGAATCTTGTCCTTGACTTTCTTATAGCCTCGATGAAAAAGAGGTTGATAGAGTATTTCACTGGACTCTTATCAATGCTTTCATTACAAATTACAATCAAACATAGATATTGTAGACACTCTTTCCATTATTCTTAATAAACTTGCAATCATTTTTCTACGTCTCTTCTTATAAATCCATGGTATAAGTGATATAGATATTGATTGTTTTGCTTGCTATATGTGATATGAATCTTGAATTTTTCATATATATATATATATATTTTTTTTTTCCTGTAACAATGTGGTTATGATGATAATAAATTTTGGGTGGCTTCCTTATTGTTTCACATCGAATGTCTCACGAAAGAACAAAATGGGCATTCTTTCTCCGTGCTTTGCAACGATAAAAATGGATCCATGTATTTAAAAGTTAAAGCTGCGGTGACAACTGATCATGATGCCTGTAGCATTGCATTTTCTTCCAATTGTCATAACTTTATTCGTTGATATAATTCATTCTTGGATTGGATCTACCATTGATGAAATAATGCCATTAATTTTAGCATATTAAGGTAAGGTTCTCCGAGACGTAGACGCATCTCGGCCAGATGAAGAAAAACAATCATCTCTGGTCTAATGCAAAGAGGGAGCATTTGGGAAATTAGATAGCATTAACATGGAATTTTAGAGGCTGGCCAATTCTACTGCAAGAACCTTACATACCGGTCAATTCATTATAACATAGCATGATACCAGTCAATTCTAACTTATGAACCTCCGTTCAATTGTTGGTGAAGAATGCTGAGTTTAGTTTTGAGTCTGATAAAAACCATCTCCGATTTTGTGACCCATGGAACAAAGAGACTTAGCTATTAAAGAACCAGACCTTACAAAGCCTGCCGCATATGAGTGGAAGACGAGCTTATCTTCATTACGTATCGATGAAGATGAATGAAATCTAATATCTATGCGTGCCACTGGTTCACAAGTTTCCATATGCAATTAGGGTTCGAGTAGAGATTTGGGTGACTTAAATCAATCTAACATTGATGAAAAAATGCCATTTTTATTTGCTTAAGTTACAATATACTTTTAGTTCGAAGCATCTTCAAATAATATTTATACGTGCCACCGGTTCACAACTTTCCATATGCAATTAGGGTTCGGGCATCGATTTAGGCGACTTAAATAATTCTACCATTGATGAGATAATGTCATCTGTATTTTTTTTTATGTTACAATAATTTTTTTTATTCTAAGCATTTTCAAATACAATTGAAATGCAGTGGCTACTTTACAATATCTACCATTAATTAAAATAATGGTAATGGTAGATTTGTTTATGTTGTAATAATCTTTAGATTCAAAGTACACTCAAATACACTTGCATGCCATTTGTTTATGTTATAATAACTTTTAGGCTCATAACATGTTGCAATTATCACACTTATGCAGTGGCTACTTGACATTATTTACCATGATGAAATAATACCATTTATATATGTTATAATAATATTTAGGTTTAGAGCATCTTTAAAGTAATTATCACTCTTATGCAATGGCTACTTTACCATAACTCTTTTACATTTAGAAAAAATAATATTTATTATTAAGCAAAAAATATTTGTAATTTTTGTAGTTAGAGTAATCTTATTAATTAAGTAAAATATATTTGTAATTTTTGTAGTTATGGTAATCTGATTAATTGTAATAAAATATCAAGTATTTCTTAACCTCCTTTTATTTCATAACTTTTTTATATTGTTAGTATATGAAATTTAAAAATTTTTCTTTATAAAATATTATATTCATGCAAATTTGAAATCTTCTCATAACATTTTTTTTTATTGAATAAAGTTTAGTTTTATTTTTATAAAATAATATATTCATAAGTTCAAAAAAAAATAAAACCAAATTTTTATCATTATAAAGTTGAAGAAGAAATAAGATCAAATAACACTTAATAATTCAATTGATATAAATAATAATTAATTAGTTATAATTGTCATTATAATAAATAAACAACCAAATTATTAAGTTATAATAAGTTATATTGTTTTTAAAAACATTTAATACAAATTTTATTAACTAAATTATGATAAATTTCGGACATATGAATTCAGAGAGAGAGAGAGAGAGAGAGAGAGAGAGAGAGGGGTCTAATGGTTAAGAACATGTGTTTCTTCCTAAGAAGTTATTGTAACTTTATAAAAATTGATATTGCTTCCTCAATCCATTATCCACTGGGCAATTTCTATTTGCAACGTTCCATTCTCAACATGCTCTCCTAAAGGAGATTCACATGGCCATGGTTACCATGCTCTCAATGCAACTACAACTGGAATAATATGCCTTTGCAAAGAGATTCATATTCCTTTGTTATCAATGCCTGGTCATACTCTATTGTTTTATTTAACTTACAAAAGTAATTACTCTGGCACGCCTTCCATCAATGCCCAACAAATTGGCACAACAATTTCAATACAAACAAATTGGCACATCAATTTCAATACCCTATCTGGGCGAATTTCCATTAACCATACCAATACCACAATTTACTTTAATTCTCTTGTCTTCATACTTTGTAAAGATTGTATTAAGCCACTAAACCATGACAATGAAAAGATCAATCAAATAGAATTGTTGTGAAAAAAATATGCTCTTGCATCACAAAACCTTATTTATCTTCACACACAAAACGTTATTTATCTTCACACATACTAAAGCCCAAGACATGGACTATAGACAACTATTTACTTTTGATAACCTCATTTAAATTACTTGTAAAGATTGTATTAAGCCACTAAACCATGACAATGAAAATATATTTAATGATTTGTTTAACATTATATTTCTAAACATTGTTCCATTCATTCAAGTGTTGTTCAAATGATGTTTATTGAAATTTGATTGCAAAATATAATGGGTTGGGCATTTTTGGGGTTGGTTTGTTGTGTAGTCCAATTATAATTGGATACTTTAAATTTGTAAAATTACTTAAAAAATGAGTAGATCTTCGTATACTCTAGTACATTGATGTGCTAATTTTTTTTCTTTAGAAAGATATTCGTTGGAATTTGTATATACTAAAAGTTAGAAATTTGTTATTTGTTATATTTTTTTAACGTTATATTTTGAAAATGTTAATATAGATTTATGTAGTAAAGTTTTCTCATTATATTCTATAGGTCATTATAGATCCCCATCCCTTGAATTTAAAAATATCAAATATGTGGTTTATCAATAAATTAATAGCTATATTGTATCTAGAAAAGTTTTATCGTTATATTTTATAGGCCATTGGAATGGTTGATCATAGAAGTTGCATTAGGGCTTAAGAATATTGTTCATTTCAACAATGCATTGATAGTTAGAAGAGCTCTTTGAGCTAATGATTTAACACATTGTTCATTCTCAATTGCATTGGCTTATCAAATTTGGCATCTTACAAGGAACTACATTAAAATTAATTTATAATATAGGTAGATCCATCATTTTAGACAAAAAATATATAGGATTTTCTTTTATATATCATAGATGAGTTTTTGATGTAGGAACATCTTTAGTATATAGGCCATCGTGCATCACCCAAAGGTATTCTCCTTTTAGTTTTGTAATTTGTTTAATTTTAGTAATATTTATTAGTATTTAACTAAGGTTTAGGGGACCACAACACATAGACCTTGGCAAAAATCCAAAGGGTTGGTATGTGCATTGAGTTGACATGGACAACTATGATTAGTTAGTGATGATGTGGATCTACTTGGAATATTAAACTTTAATGAGTTGATTTATAGGAAGTATAGGCCCTATAAAAGGAACATCTGAATTCCTTTGTGGACATATTTTAGTAGTTCAATAATGGACACCTTGGGATACTAGCTCAAGGGGCTATATCGAGGGATCACTACAACGATCCAAGCAAGGGGAATCACATATATGAGGGGAGTCTGGGTAATTACTGTGTTTGAAAGAAAAAAATTGACCTCATGGGGAATGTACTTGAGCTTCATCTTATGCATATTAATGAAGTTTCCAGTTGTCCAATACTTGTGTTAATTGCATATTTAATTTTTAGCCATCTATGTTGTTCATAGTTTATAATTTCCAATAATGTATGTCTCACTAATTTGAAATAAGTTTCTGGTGATTATGTTAAGTGGTTTAACATTATAATTGAAGAAGATAAGGTTTGTTGCATTGTTGTATTCACTGCTATAAATAAAGGTTTTTAGAGTTGGTTTATGCATGATAAGATTGCCCTAAATGATTGAAACTTATCATAACACTTTGATATCTTTTCTTTTTGATTGCCTAAAATTTTTGGGTCGTTGAAGATTGAAATGTTGTTCACTTCTGCTACTATTTGGTATTATATCTCATAGCATCCCCAAGGATAAAAATTCATAGGGTTAAGATCGAGGAAACCTTTAGTTAAGAGGTGAAATTTATGTTTTGCATTAAAAGTCAAAGGGCATAGGAATTTCTCCATGGAATTGTAGCGCTCGTATCTGAGTTCACTCTAGGTGTAAGAGGGAGATTTTGTTTCACTTAAATATTACCTAGGAGAGGTATTGACCTTGTTTAAGGGTGTGATATCCTAGGTTTCTTGAGACAGGCACCTTGACCCTTGGAAGGATTGTTTCTTCTTCTTGCATATTTCCATGATGGATATGGCTTTGGTGTTTTGTTTGTCCTTTGTGTCTAGTATTGGATGGTATGTGGATAGTTGAGCTTTGAGACACATGACACATGAAAGGTATTTATTCAACAAGATTAAAGAGAAACAAAGAGGCATGAGTGTGGTGCTCAATGATGATGCTACTTACCATGTGAGAGGATTTGGCTCCATTTTCTTCTAGACACTTTCATGTGATGTTATTGAGTTTAGTAATGTATTGTTTATTCTTGGGTTGAACAAGAATATTCTTTCAATGTATTGTATGATAAATGTATAGTTGAGAGTCGCTTTTGAGGAAAACAATACACCATCAACATTCTAGTTAGAGGTTGGATGAGCCTTCTAGTTTTGAGAAGGACTATGAGAACAAGGAAAGGTGGGAGGCCATCACTAAGGAGTTTAACTCTATCATATAGAGTGATATTTGGGAGTTTATACCAAGACTAGAGGGAAAGTCAATGATCAATCTAGATGATTGTACAAATTCAAGCATGTGGCCGATGTGAGTATTGAAAAATACAAGGTGAGGATTTTTACTGGACGGTTCTCACAGATAGAGGGAGTTGACTATGATGAGACATTGACACCAATTTCTAGGTACACTTCCATCCATGTCATTGTTATCCTAGAAACATGTTTTGGATGGAATTTATATTAGATGGATGTAATGATCACTTAACTGAAATGAGTGATTAGAGAATAAATGTAAATTGATCAACACAAAGGATTTGAGATACATGGGCATGAAACTCATGTTTATCAGTTGAAGAAAGTTATTTATGGGATTAAGTAAGCACCAAGAGCATGGTACTATAGGATTGATGAGTTCCTATTGAACTAGGATTCAACAAGAATGTTGTTGATCCAAATATTTATTATACAGTCTGAGTGGGCCTAATGGTTAAGAACATGTGTTTCCTCCTAAGAGGTCACAAGTTCAAATCCAGAGGGGGATAGAGTATGTATACCTCCGTAGACTTTACCAGTCAAATCGTTGGGTGGAGGGGGTCCCTTGTCCCACAAACAAGGGGGTCTCATACACCAATTTGGTGTCTAGCTTCATCGTGACCTTCAAAATAGATTAATATTATTATATTGACTCTTATTTGGTTGTCTTGGTTTTGTATATGGATATTTTGATCATTACAAGTAGTTTGGAGAAGCTCATTGTGTGGTGCAAAGAGAAATTGTCTAGTGAATTTGATATGAAAGACATTGTTCTTCTACACTATTTTCTTGTGGTCATTAGAGGTTTTCCAGGGCATAGCACAAGTTTTCCTTGGGAAAGGGAAGTACACCTTGGATATTTTGGATATATTCTAGATGTAGGATTGCAAACCCTTGGATACACATATGGCACATATATGAAGCTCACTCAAGATGTCATGATTGATTTGTTTGACCCATTATTATGCAAGTAGTTGATTGGTTCTTTGATTTATCTGGTGGATACCATGCTAGAAATTTGGTATGTAGTGACGACATTGAGTTAGTATATGGTTGTTCTACAAGAGTCACACTAGGTTGTTGTGAAGGAGGTTGTTAGGTATCTGAAACACACCGTCCTTTTCATTAGGTATACATGAGGTGATAGGATATTACTCCATGGATTCTATGATTCAAAATGGGTTGGTGGAATTGATTCTTGGAAGAGAACTTCTAGTTTTTTCTTCAGATTGGGGTGAGGGTGGATATCCAAATTTAGTAGGAAACAAAGAGTAGTTGTATCAAGTTTATCAAAGGAAGAGTATATAGTAGCTTGTTCAACAATTTGTGAGTTAGTATGGCTTTGCAATTTGGTGTCTAAGCTTGGAGATAAGGAGTTGAAGCTGACACTTGTGTGTTGTTTTTATCAAAGTTGCATCAAACAATCTAAAAATCTAGTGTTTCATGACGAATCCAAGCATATTGATATCTAGTATCACTTCTTGGGAGACAGAGCACATAAGGGTGCTATAACATTTGATCACATTTCCATAGGGTATAGATTGTCAACATTTTGATGAAGCCCTTAGCCAAAGGGAAGTTTGATATGTTTATGGAGAAGTTGGGTGTTGGTGTAAACACTTTCCTTAAAGAGGGAGTGTTAGCTTTCATGGTTAATAGAATTATTTTACACCATGTTTGGGGGTGCTTTGTGAAATTTGAAGTAAATGGTGTATGATTAGCCCCTAGATGGTTTGAGATGCATTGGCACATGGGAGATGATATGTGATG
>JZKD02S1919915.1:451535-473754 GCA_000966675.3 Picea glauca | reverse complement strand
TTCAATACTTTAGAACTAGGGAAAGAGTAGTATTCTGTCACAGTTTGTTCCAGATCCAGGTGGATCTGGGGAGATTGGTCTGTGTCCGCACTCACGAATTTATCCTTGAACAGTATGTCAAATGTTTTTTACATATTTAATTTTTTTTTATATTTTTGTATAGTAGAAAAAAAATATTTTTGGATGGTGCTTAAGTATTAACTGGACACTTGTCTAATGCATACATGGGTCCGCAACGGTTGGAAGGGTTTCCTCGACATCGACAGAGGAACCAAGGATATTTGGCAGTGGGAGGAGAGGTTGAGAGGGTCGTACAAAATGTGCAGGGAAACCTGTCTTGTTTGACTCATAGGATCCCCATGGTTTAGGTAGAGGATCTTCCTGAAGCCATGCAATGATAGGTGGTTGGTGTACCCAGAGCATGGGTGTGAATTTTTCAGCGTCTCACAAATGCCGTAGTTTGTTATCATGATACACATCCAACGCCATAGGCGTATATGTCACGGATATTGTAGTACCAACTATATATGTGTATTGAGGGTATTAGCCCCAATTTTGTAATATAAACACCATATTTTTTTGAAATATATATAAAATGGATCTTCGACTTTACTTATATTTTACAATGTGTATATTGATGAGATGGTTTTCTTTGCTTTCAATTATGTGACAAATTCCAATATAAAATTAAATTAGCATAAGCATCAGATACATGATTAGAACTCCTACGAATGTGATAATATGTAATAAAATCAAATTGTCGTTCTAAAAGACGTACCCATAAGAATTGTCAGAGTTAAGTAGGATCACGTACGCGGTAACGACTGTTCAAGTGACATACTACTAACTGGGAATCCAGATGAAATTTTAAAGAACGAATACCATGTGAGATAGCATCATGAAAAAGTTCTATAATGATGTTATATTCGGCCACATTGTTTGTGGATGGCCCTAGGCATACGCCACCTGAAGAAACCAGTAGACCCTCGGGTGAGTAAACCACCCAAGTGACGGAAGGCAAGTTCTGTGTATGACGAGTAGCTCCGTCTGTGAATCCTAGTTAGACCGAAGACTACGTTGACATCTGACAACAAAGGGAAAAATCAATAAGCAAGCTAAAGAAATAAAGATAGGGATAAGATATATACACTAAATTACATTAGTATACAAAGAGTTCCACCCGAGCTTGGCGCTCAAGTGTAATATATTTTCAAGTAGAGCCCATTTCTAGGCTCGACCAACTTATTCCCTTCATAATATTCTAACTCATAGGCTCCTTTTTCTAGAACACGTCGCACGATGTAAGGACCGTGCCACATGGGTTTAAACTTACCTGCCCCCAGTAGTTATTTGGCTTGATCATACTAGAGGACCAAGTCACCCTCAACGTACAACTGAGGACAAACAAACTTATCATACTGAACCTTGACACATCTTTTGTTTGCCTCGATAACCATAGAGGTGTCTAGACACTTCTCGTAAAGACTGTCTAGGTGTACAAGGCGTCGCTTGAGATTGAAAGTGTCAGGTAGGAGTGCGATTGCCATCTTGAGAGAAGGGATTTCACATTCAATAGGTAAAATCAACTTGACACCGTGTACTAACTGGAAAGGGGAAAATCCGGTGGCGGTCTTGACCGAGGTTCGGTATGCCTAGATTGCGGAATATAGCATGATGTGCCAGTCAGACTTACTCTGACTGAAAGTCTTTTGCAAAATGGTCTTGAGAGACTTGTTGAGGGCCTTTATTTGCCCATTTTCCTGGGGGTAATAAGGAGAAGAATGACCATGTCTAAACCCCAGCTTAGATGCTAGTTCTTCCATCATTTCTTTTTGAAAGTGACTTCCATGATTAGTGACAATATCACTCGGGATACTGAACCGGGCGATAATTTGATTGAACATGAAGAAAGAGACAATATTCCCATCGTATTTAACTATATGCATGGCCTCGACCCACTTAGTAAAGTAGTCGATGACCATGATAATGTGTTGATGCCCCCCAACCGAAGTTGGGTTGAAATCCACGAAGTCCACCCCCCACTTGGTGAAGGGATCGACGATAATGACTGGGTGAAGAGGGGCTGGATGCGAGCGCATTTTGAGTGAAAACTTGGCAGGGGTGATACTTCTTAACCACTTCAATGCAATCTTTAAATATAGTAGGCCAGGAATAATTGGATCACAAATTGTTTTGGGCTGTCGCAAGCCTGGATAGATGAAAACCACAAGCCCCACTGTGGCAATCATTTAAGACATACTCAGCCTCTCAGTGAGTTAAACAACGATGCAAGATATTGTCTATTCCTCGGTGATACAACATGTCTCTGACGATAGTATATTTCTTAGCTTGGTACCTTACACGTCGTCAGTCATCTCATGAGAGATGCTGAGGGAACTTCAAAGTTTGTAGAAAGAGAACAATGTCTCCATACTAGGGGTGAGATGACGAGACAAGAAAAATGTGTTCATCCACAAATTAATCAACATGGATAACATCTTCATCTGATCGTGGAAAGTCGAATATTAACTCCGCAAATACTAGCGACTTCTTGGATTTCGTAGAAGAGAAATCAAGATAAAACTCTTGTAAAATGACAATCCATTTGTTATATTTCCCCCCTATGATACGCATGATAAGGATGTATTGAAATGGATTGACATCAGCAATCACAATAGTCTTGCAAAGTAATATATAATGATGCGAATATTGGACTGCATGAACAACAACCAAATCTAGCTTTTCAACGTGAGAGTAATTAAGTTCAGGACCGACTAAGGTTTGACTAAGATAGTAGAAGACATGCTCATGGAGCTCATCATCCTCCTGAACCAGAACCATACCAATTGTATCTTCAGACGCGGTGATATAAAGCAAGTAATCTCTACTGTAGTCAAGAGGATTCAGCAGAGGCGCCAATACTAAGGATTTCTTCAAAGCATCGAAGGACTCCTGGGCTTGCTCATCCCAGATAAAAGGGGTGTCCTTCTTCAAGAGACGCATGAAACCCTTAGTGATATTGGCATAATTCACTATAAACTGACGAAGAGAGTTAGCTTTCCCCTGCAAACCTTGAAGTTGTCTAATCGTGCGCGAGGGAGGCAATCGAAGTATTGCCTCAACCTTTAGTGGATCTACCATGATCCTAGTCTCAGAAACTAGAAAACCCAAAAGACGACTAGACTTAACGCAAAAGATGCACTTGTGAGGGTTCAACCAGATTCTATAATAATGAAATCTTTCAAAAATGAGCCGAAGGTGAGTAGCGTGATCTGCTCTCTTGCGAGAGTGAGCAGCAAGATCATCAAAGTAAGCTTTGACTATGTGCTTAAGATCGTGAAAAGAGAATGTAATGGCACGTTGAAAGGTTTCTATCGAGTTTTTAAGGCTGAAAGGCATTTTTTGGTATGCAAAATTACCCCAAGGAAAAATAAATGCCGTCTTGTGTTGATCCTCAGGTTTAAATTGAATTTGGTTATACCCTGAAAATCCATCCATAAAAGAAAATACTTTGCTTCCTGCACACTCATCGAGAATCTGATTGATGAAAGGTGTCAGGAAGTTTTCTTTAGGACATGCCTTGTTAAGGTCATGAAAATCCATACGTACATAGATGGTTCCTTTCATCTTATCTACAGGAACAAGGTTTGATACCCATTTAGTCAAGGGAACCGGTTAGATGAAGCCAACATTAAGTAGTTTCTCCACCTCTTCCTTAATAGCAGGGAAATTTCGAGGGTTGACAGCTCGAAGACATTTCCGAACGAGCTTAGCATCCAAATAAGTTCTAATATCATGTTCGACAATACGAGGGTCGATTCCTGGCATCTCTTCATAT
Source organism: Picea glauca (assembly GCA_000966675.3). Taxonomy (NCBI): domain Eukaryota; kingdom Viridiplantae; phylum Streptophyta; class Pinopsida; order Pinales; family Pinaceae; genus Picea; species Picea glauca. Next base: position 469,916 of record JZKD02S1919915.1, on the reverse strand, counting down.
GACCAAGCAGATACATCTCAAAATTCCTTGAAGAGTTCGGTGTAGATCAGGATTTCTTCTGGTGAAAACTCTGCACTGATATTTACGTTTTCAACCTTGGCAGGGGTACGAGAGATATCGATCGTGACGGTAGTAGAAATACTCTCCATGTTTCCTTCGGCATAAATGCTGTGCGTATCATGTGGAACTACAAAGTGACTGAATATCTCACTCAAAGTAGATCAAAATTCATCTTGTTTGATTCTTTCAAGCTCTGGGAGAAAATAAGAGCGGTGATGCATATCATCCCAAGGTTCGTCGGAACCATTCATGGTGATGGAACATAGGGTTAAACCCAGTGTTCAATTCTTCGACAACACACCAACAAAACCCTAACTTCTGACCCTTTCGGCAACACTTGCGAAGCAGATGAAGTCTCACCCAAGGTAGAGGCAGGGGTGGTTGAAAGACTCCAGTGTCTGCAACCTTAGTTGGGACACAGATCTATGATTGTAACACCTTAACAGAGCACTTAGAAGTTATAGTTCATTAGTATTTAACCTTTATTTACATCGCAGATAAACCCTAATTACAGAGCAATGCAATATTCATCCAGATCTAATATATTCAAGCACTAAGCATATCAACATAGATCAGATCTAGTATCTTATTCATATCATTAGGCACTAAGCTACCATATTCATCTAATCATACATTGTTACACTAAGCAGTAATCATATAAACAATAAAACATTCACAATGCACAAAGAAACCATAACACAGGATATACATGGTTCACCCCCAGCCTGGGGCTACATCCACCAACTCTTCTCTTCTTTATTATATTTGGTCAAGCTTCTTACAGGCACATAGCATCAAAATCCTACTCCGTAGAAGACAAGAGATCTACGCGCACCTTTCCAGATCCTCCTTCCCCGAGCTAGGGTACAACATAAAGCCTTTACACAGTCTCTTACAGGAACTTGTACTTAGCCTTGCAAGCCTCATACAATATGCACAAAGCATTTACAAATATCAGTTAGCACAACATCACATAGATGCATATCTTGTCTTAGCACTTAACAAGGTACCAAGCCCCTCTTTACATCGCCTAAACATCTATTTGTACATTACAAAAAGGCCTAACCATGGGTAAACCCATGGGCCAACATCCCCATACCCATTACATAAGCCCAAAACCCAAAATCCCTAAACAAGGGGATGAGATCCTGTGATCTCCGCTTCGACTTGCGCTCCACCTTTGACAACCTATCAAAGTCCCAAAATAGGTCAAACTTGACCAAGGATCCTGAAAACTTGGTCAATGGAAAACAATCCCCCAACACTCACCTATGACTCGTCCTGAGTCACGCTGGTCTGGTTAGCTCTACCTCAAAAGCCTCGAGCTGCTTCGACCTGTTCCTGCGCCAAGGCCTCCTACTCAATGAACTCTTTGATAACTGCTTCATTGACAGGTACCTCTAAGCCATGTTCGACTGCAGTGACTACTTGTTCCATCTCTGCTCCTCATCCTTCAATCTCCTCAAACAGTTGGCAAGCCTCATCCTGAACTATCTAGAGCCTATGAGTCACTTCCATGACTTTGCTCTATATGGTGTGGACTTTCTGTTGAGGAGTGCACTGTTCCTAGGATCTCTTCATCCTCTCAACTGCTGGCAGAGGTTTCAACTGTGTCTGTACTGTCATTTCTTACTACTTTTCCTCCTGGAGCTTTGACTTTCGTGTCTTCAGTTCAGGGTCTTCAGTAAGTCACTCATAAGTCTTTGCACTTCTACTGCTAAGCTCTTTACATTCCAGAGCTAATGCTCTGATCCTCTCAACTGTGCTCCGAGTAGTGGCTTCTCTTTGGTCTTGCATGTCCTGTAGAGTGCTCGACACTATTTGTAGATCTAGGTTTTCTATTTTTTGTTGAAGTTTCTGGATGGATTCAACAAGCTTCTCTACTTGATGTTCCACTGGGTCTTCCTCCTTTCCTTCTAATCCTGTCACAGAGCGAAGTGCTCTGCTGACTGCTTATTTTACTCAAATCTTCTCCACGAGAAGTTTTTCTTTCTCTTGCTGGATGTGTTATTTCTCCTCTTCGAACTTTGTTTGGAGGTCATCCTTATCCTATTGTGCAACTCGGAGTTGCTCTACTACTTCCTCCTATGTTGTTTTAGGTCCATTAGAAGTGGATTGCCCAGTTCATCTGGAGTCCTTCCACGCATTTTCTAGTGAGGTCGACAATGAACCTTGTGACTTGCGTAGGTCTGTTCTTTCTCACTAGCTTTCCTACGATCAACTAGTAAGCTAGGTGCACTGCACCATTCTGGATGGAAGCTACCTTGTATCCTTGCGTCCCCTTTTCTACATCACCATATGTATCTTTAATCCTCTGTGCCAGTGTGCAGTCTACAACCTTCTATGGATAGAAGTCTTGCAGTTTGGGTCCCTGCATGCTCAATTCGGTGATCCTGTGGATCAACGCTGCATCGACGATGATGCATCTATATAGACATAGATAGCTACCATGGAAACACGACAACAGGAGATTAACACATGCGTTAACCTCCTGGTGCCTTCCAAAATGCGGTATCTTCATTACATTTAGGATAGTGGACTGCGCAAGGTCCATAGTCCATGGTTGGGGGATTATCCTCGAGTTCTTCCCCTTCGTCCTAGTCAAATACCTGTGAGGAGAGAGCATACTGTGGTTCTTTCGATCCCCTAGTTTTAAGTCATTGAATTTTAATGCCATGATCTTATCTAGCTGCGGTCGAACTGTATGTATCCCCTTCAGGAGGTACATAGTAACCAGAGTGTAATCAAAGTCTATGGGGACACTGTCATGACTCATTGTGCCGACCAGGGGCAGGATGTATTCAGGCAGGATAGTCTAGATTAAATTTTCATTCGCCAAGTCATCTAAATGTTTGGTTCATTTCTCGGATGCAGGTCAGGATGGTCCAGATCCGCGAGCAATCGACAGAGAGGCTTGCACTCCTCTCGTCGAGGAAGCTTGAATTCCTACAGACATTAATTTTTCGGCCATTAACTTGATTAGAACTTCTTCAACCGACTTCTCTATGACACTGAGTTCATTCGACATGCATGCTCAAGATCATATAACTCAGGTTGATGAATAAATGCTCACTGCAATAGAACATGTGTTGATCTCAGTAAACACAACGTGGTAGCAATGAGTTCTTTTTTTGGCTCAGATACAATTTGCGAAAGTGTTCTCGGTGTGATAGTCAATGGACTAAGTAGACAGTGAGGTAACAAATCTCTCCAACTGGCGAGAAGCCTTCATCAATGTAGTTCTATCCATTATGGTGCGGTCCCAACGGTCTGATGGCAAGATTTCTAGTAATAACTTCTATTCTAACCATTCGAGAGCATTGATCTAACGATCATAATGCCTCCAATGGTTATATCGCTCCGCCATGGCGAAGTGCCATTTTGCATTGTTCTGATATCCCGAAAAAGTTCCAGTTTTTCAAACCTTCCTTCTACGAAGTTCCTTCTGGAGCCTCCTGTAATATTTCCAACTTTGTCTTCTTCTTGTTGAGATTTCTAGCCTTTTTCCATGTGATATGCGTTATTGGGTTCCTCTTCCCATTCTGATTCTTATCTGTACTCAACATAGTAACTTCGCGCTTTTGAGATTCTTTCATAGGGTTAGAGAGTATTACTTCATTTCTATCTAAGGTAGGTGCTCTACTCTTCTGTACAGATAGGTATTATAAGTCTTCCTGGGTTCTTTCATCTTCGACATCCAGATTGCTGTTCTTCAATAGCTTCGACTGGTCCTCTTGTTCTTTTAGTAAGTGTGCTATCCTCTCTGTCATGAAGTCTCTTATTTATTGCTTCTTCTATTCTAGGGATTCCTCTTCTTTTCTTCTGGTTTGATACTTCTCAATCCAGTTTTTTCTTAGTAACATAGAAAATTGGGTGCTGCTCTCAATAAATTTAAGAACCTCAAAATATTCCTCTGTCAAAGTTCCATGAGCACTCATAGATATCTGGGTAAGTCTTCCACATAGGGTTATCAAATTTCCTCTAAATAATCCTATTCCTCCTAATGAAGGACTCATAGCAGGTGCTCCTAAAATTTCCCAGGTTCTTTCTGTCATGATATTCACCTGTGTTTCCTCATCCAGAAAACAGTCAATGTCGAAGTCTTCTATTCTTGTTTCTATGCACTCTTTTTCTTTGAATATCTCTGATAAGTTGATATCTATGTGGTCATTCATGGTTTCTTTCATTTGTAGTAATACATTCTCTGATTCTTTCCAGGGTTCTGCCATAGTTTTAATTTATTGACCTTCCTCAAGGTTTTCTTGTCTCATATTCATTCTTTCAAGCTTAGCAATCATTCTAGGGAAATCCAAAACTTCATGATCCATAGATTTACAACAAATACAACCAGATCTTCTCCCAAGGAATTCCTTAGCAAGATGTCTCGGTCTTCTGCAACTGTAACAAAGGGTTAATCCTATTTTTTTGTTAAATGATCCCTAGCCTTTCCTATACTGCACACTAGGATCATAGTAACTAACCTGCAGAAAATTCTTCCTAGGATCTTGCATCCATTTTTTATTCCAAACATTCTTTCTATGCATAGGAATAACATATCTTTCATTATTTCTATCAGATCTATTCATATCAAATCTTCTTTCTTCTAACTGTGCCCTAGTTTTCAAGCTAGGAAAACTTTTATCAAACATACCTAGATCCATACTGTTGAAACAAAAATTTCCACTTATCTTACTTTTATCAAAGCAAAAAGATTTAAGATCTTACCTCTTTAATAAAAAGGTTTCACTGATCTTACCTCTTTTCTTCAGATTTGCCTCCTTTCTCAGCACAGAGCTTCGTAGTCAAGTAGAACACTGCACACTAGGGAAACATATCTACACATACAACTTTCTCTTTTCTTCAGTTCCTAGCATTCATAGTTTCAGGTCTCGACAAAGGAACAATTTGTTGGCACATAGGGGCAACCCCAGGGTTCAATGCTTCGACAACGCACCAACAAAACCCTAACTACCGGCCCTTTCACAAACACGTGAAAAGCAGATGAAGTCTCACCTGAGTTAGAGGTAAGGATGGTTGTAGGATTCCAGTGTCTGCAACCTTAGCTGGGACACAGATCTGTGATTGTAACACCTTAACAAAGCACTTTGTAGTTATAGTTCATTAGTATTTATCCTTTGTTTACAGCGCAAATAAACCCTAATTACAGAGAAACACAATATTCATCTAGATCTAATATATTCAAGCACTAGGCATATCAACATAGATCAGATCTAGTATCTTATTTACATCATTAGGCACTAAGCTGTCATATTCATCTAAGCATACATCGCTACACTGAGAAGTAATCATATAAACAATAAAACATTCACAATGCACAAAGAAACCATAACACAGGATATACGTGGTTCACCCCCAACTCGTGGCTATGTCCACCAACTCTTCTCTTCTTTATTATATTCAATCAAGCTTCTTACAGGCACATAGCATCAAAATCCTACTCTGCAAAACATAAAAGATCTGTGTGCACCTTTCCAGATCCTCCTTCCCCGAGCTAGGGTACAACACAAAGATTTTACATAGTCTCTTTCGGACACTTTCACTTAGACTTGTAAGCCTCACATAGTATGCACAAAGCATTTACAACTATCACTTAGCACAACATCACATAGATGCGTATCTTGTCTTATCACTTGGCAAGGTACCAATCCCCTCTTTACATCGCCTAGACATCTATTAATACATTACAAAAAGGCCTAACCATGGGTAAAACCATGGGCCGACATCCCCATACCTGTTACATAAGCCCAAAACCCAAATCCCCTAAACAAGGGGCCAAGATCCTGCGATCTCCACTTCGAATTGCACTCCACCTTCGACAGCCTGTCAAAGTCCCAAAATAGGTCAAACCTGACCAAGGATCCTCAAAACTTGGTCAAGGGCCAACACATGGCTTCGATGATATCTTCATCCAAAAGGAAAAGTCTCATTGAGGAAATCATGTGAACACGACAACAAAGTGGCCCACACGGGCCTAAGAATGGGATCCTCCTCGTTCTTCGGTGAGGGAACAGGATCGGGATTGACGGAAGAGTCAAGAAAAAATTGATACACAATCTCTATTGTTGACAGTGGCATGGCCATTCCAGCATGCAATTGATGTTCACAAGATGAAGTCAGGGAAGGTAGGGTCCACAGATCACTAAAATAGGAAGTGCGAAAAGGAATGGACCTCTCTTTCGAGATGGGCCTACTAGACATGACGTAGACGTGGTGACTCAGTGCCACGTAGTCGAAAGTACCCATAAGGGAAGAATACATTTCGACACCGATATTCTCAGTTGTTGGTTGAGAATTATCAATCACAGGGATCGACGGTCCAATAGATGCATTAGGACTAGAGTACACAAAGGATAATTGGTTGATCATCACGATCTTCCCTTCATGGGGAAAACAAAGAGAACAAAAGACAGACGATACGACGGTGACCATAGCATAGGTCCAATTGCGTCCTAGTAACATGTTATAATCAAGAGGCGCATCAAATACCTTGACCTCCACCTCTACCATATTCCCACCTAACTGGATAGGATAGGCAGGGAGAATACCCTGAGGGTGGAAGGAATGACCATAAAAAGCAGTCAACATGTTTGATGACTTGGAAAGAGTCAGAGAATCGAGATCTTTCCAACAAGTCAGGGACATCACACATGTAGCAATGCCTTCATCAACAACCGCACGTTTGATGGTATAATTTGAGTACTCCACATGGATTTGGAAATCCACATGGTAAGGCAAGCGAGGCTTCACATCTGTGATGTCAAACTTGATGATTTTTTAGCCACTGGGTTCTAGAGATCCTAAAGAAGATAGTAAGGAATTCCTCTTTGAAGGACACGTTTGAATTACCTCCAAAGCCGACATCACATAAGGGGTTTGGCATAGGTCCTCAACAACAGAGTAGTTCTGGGCGGCTCTAGCATTTGGATTGTGGGTAGATCACTTGAGTAATCTTTTCAGAATACGAGGTGGTGGCTCTGGTTTGACAGCCTGTAAAGTTGTCTTCGGAGGAGGAGGAGGAGATTCTAGACCAGGAATAACTTGTGAAGAGATATAATCTCAAGATTAGGTGGCTACATTAACTTTCACATCGACCATATTGATACACAAATGGTCACCATCTTGTGACAAAAGGTTTTGACTCCCATCGACCGCATTTCTAGTGTTTGAGGAACTCGAGGCCATGTGTTGATTATGTGGGAATGGATTCATCAGCATGATAGGTGGTAGAAATAATAGCCTCACAAATTCTATAATTTTGGGGCATAAATGGGTAAGGTGATTATCTGTGCAAAGATTATAGGGAAACTTCACCTTATGTCTTTCTCGTTTTCCCTCTCCAACAATATTACCCATCTTCTCATTATCACCATTTTCCTTGGGTTTATTACCATTTTTCCCACCCTTACGGCTATTACGTCCTTTCTTATTATTCCCTCCTGGTTGTTGGTTACCATTTGGGTTGGCCGACGATTGCACAGAATGTACATCCGCTGACTGAGTGGGGTTGGAAGACACAGACGAAGTTGGGCCTCCTACAAACTGGTTAAGAGACAATTATTTCATATGGCTTGTCATCGAGTCTGCAGAATTTACATTGGCGACACCTACAATTCCATCGACATGAGGTCCGAGATTTTTTCTAGGGTCGTAAGTTGACCGCGGTGCATCTAAAAGAATGTGGTATAACATCCCAGACTGAACATATATGAGATTTAACTACTGGGCTTTAAATATCACTTCTTCCTCAGTGGTAACTCAGACTGTTGTAACATCCTTCGAGATAGGGGGTGCAAAGACTTAAGGAACCATTCTAAAAGAAAGTCTGGGGGTATAGGATTCTTAATCAATATCTTTCGTTTACGCCACTCCTGGATATGATACGAGATATGAGTGGTGGTATCCTGGTGTAAAGTTGACAACAATTCTAGGCTAGCATCGTGACGAATTGGCAACTGGAAATGGTTAAGGAAAACCAACACCCACTAACTAAAAGTCCCATGCGCCCCCCTCGGTAGCTCAATATACCATTTCATAGCAAATCTGATGAGGGTGTGTTGAAATAATCTTAATCAAATAGAATCGTCATTAAGGGAATTCGATGAGAACCAAAGGTGAAAGGTAGTGACGTGATCACCAGGATCCTCTCCATTCTTACCCTCGAAATTTGGGATGTCCGAAGGAAGTTTGGTGGGGACAGGGGGCCATGTAGGATCATTACTAATAGGGTCGTTCATTAACTTAGACAATTTTGGTAGATTAAGCGTGGCTAGAAAAGGGAGATGGGGTTGCGACGTCTGGCCCCAAGCTCCCGAGAAAGATTGTGCTTAAGGAATTGTAGGCCATCCAGGGTTCTGGTAAACACCATGGCCCTGTTCAATATTATAAGGCCCTCCTCCGGGCTGATTCATATAAGGTGGTTTGGTAATCATTCTAGTAGGAATGTTCTATTGAGGGTTATAAAAATTGCCCTCAGCTGGATTGAATCTGGGTTGGGGGTTTCCCAAAGTGTGAAAATGACCTCCTCTGGGTGGGAACCCGGAGGATAGAGGTGGATTCGTCATGCCAAATTTATTGGTCGGAATATGCATCAAGGAGGTAGGTTTGTAGGAAGAAACTTAAGCTGAAGCTTGTCCGCCAGGTTGGTTGTTCCACCCAAAATAAAGAGGGTATGACCCAAGGTTAAATGTAGGAATGCCTCCCATATTAGGATTCATTTGAGAGATTTTAGAACCACCAAATGAAAAAAGAGTGTAAGGAGGTGTACTGCCCTGAAGCCCAATGCTAGCATTAAGGCCAACAGCTAGGATGGATTTCGAAAACTATGAAGTAAAGTTGGTCATACCATATGAAAAAGGACTAGAAGCCACAGGGATGGACTGAACATTATAACCCGGTGAGTGGCAAAGAGACCCAAAAGGGTTCGAGGCGGTAGCTTGAGCATTCACCGTAGGCCGAGCCATAGTAACGATAGGTGCCTCTAACACTACAACCATGGAGGTTGCAGGAGTCGAAGGGGTTCCATTAACTATAGTAGGTATGGGAGTCAAAGGGATCCCAATGTTCTGAAGACTAGGTTCAGTACTGATCCTTGTAGAATCACAAGTCTGAATAGTGGAAGTGTGTGTACCACGCTTAATAACTCTATGCCTTTTAGAAGGAAAAGACTCGAAATATGGTGGTAACTGTAACAAGCGACAATACCGGTGGGGAGGCTGGTCCGACTCCACGATGACTTAAGACTCTAAAGATACAAAAATATCCTAAGGCCAACTAGTAATCAAAGAGAACACCAAAAGTCAAATGACCAATATGCATACAAACGGGGTAAAGTGGTTGAGTGGCCTCCCTCCCTAAATAAGGTATGTGTCACCCAAGAGGGTCCTAAGACTCCCTACTAAATATCAGAGGTAACATAATTAGTTCTAAGGGCCCTTGTGGGCTTAACAACCAGTCAGTCAGATCCCCCCGGAGAAGTAATCCTCCATAAAGGCTGTGTGTTGTCCGACCCTTATTTGACCCATGGTACCTGCAAAATAACCCCTGCTAGTAACTTATGAGACACCTAAGTCAAAAAACTAATAAACCACTGTATAACTGATGCACAAGCGAGCAGTCATTAGTCAGGTCCACCGTATGGGCAAGGTAGCAAAGCCCGAAACCTTGAAAGCACCACCTCTCATGGAGTTAAGGGCACTAGCAAGATCCCCAGATACGAATAGATCCCCAAAAATATCTCTGACGGTAGGAAGGTATCAGGGGGATATCCCCTCAACCGACTTTGTGTGACCTCGTGATTAATTCTGGTGTGAGCAAAGCCTCCTGATCTTACCAATTATACAATGGATTTCTCCACTCCTTGTCTCAGAGACATATGTTGATTTAATTATCTTGGAGAAGTTTACTCACAAAATCCTATTCCAAGACACTAAATCCCAAGCTAGTTTGTGTAACCTAGAACATAAAATCATGACTAATCAATTTTAAATTATAGCATTAATTTTAATGGCCGTGATTACTCAAAAAGGTATGGTAGTGAAACTCATGATGTTATGACACTGCAAGGAAAGTAAATATGAAAATAATGCACAATCCTAACTTTAACTTTCAATGAATGGTATGATTTTGAAAACCAATGCAATTTTCAAATTCAACTCTGCAATTCTAAAGTAAAAATGCAATCTTTCACTATATGCACTAACCTAATGACCAGGACTCAAAAGACAAAAAATGCCGAGCAATGCAAAATGCCTATTTTTTTGTATTTTCAATATAATAGGAATGAAAATGCATGGAATGAAAAGTAACTTGATATATAACCCTACTGTGTATAGAAAATATAACTCAAGCAGGATACCAAGCAACACAACACCCAACCCAGTGTACAAGGACAATAAAAAATGAAAATATGATGAGAAAGACTCCACCCAAAAATTCAACAAAAGATAGGTTTCATGTCATCACAGAAGCACTTAACAGGCACTACAGAGACACAAGAAGGCTCAACAAACATTAAATCCCACCCAAAAATCACAAGAACTAGCAAACAAGCAAGACAAACTGATGTATGCGACTGTTTAGGCAAACAAAGCGTATATATGCATCTTGCAGTGAGACAGCCTGCGTATGTATGCGACTATCAGGGAAAAAAAGGCGTATATGTTTCAAAACAAGGCTAGACAAGGGAGAAAGGATGAAAACTCAAACCCAGAGTGAACAGAAGATGTCAAGCAATGATGTGACAAGAAACTCAAAAGGAATGAGAGAAATCCAAGGAGAAAAGTACTCCAAACCCTAATAAAGAAGATTCAATCCCCAGTATGGTCGCCAATTCTGTTACGAGGAAAATCTCTCTCTGGCTAGGGTAAACCACAACATATGAAAATGATTGCATAAATAAACTCTATCCCAACAACATGCTATATAAACCAATATGAAAGCGAAATAAGAAGGAATCCTACCTCGTCCAGATGTTTGATGAAGTCCACCGTTGAGCACTTTGACCCAAATCCATACACCTGTAACTAGTTCTCAACAAACAAGAAAAGCAAGCATATGGTGATAATATAAAAGGTTATCACATTAGATAACATAATCCATTAATAAACATGAAGAATATGCCCATGGAATAATAATTCAATATATTTGCAAGAGATCAATTGGACGGGAAAAGAGTATTTCTATTAATAAATGATCAGCATAAGTGAAAATATTACAGACTTCCATGTCGGCACGGTTTGGAACCAAGAAACCAAGTTCTTTCCATCTAGGCTTCCGCCACTTTAATCCTCCACCAAAGAAATCTCATAAAAGAGAAACAATGAGGTTCTCAATCAATAAGGGAAGATATTGGGGGCTAAACATTGTGTTTAGAATTAAAGTACAAAGGGATGCAGACTCAATATGAAGTAAATAATTCCTCCAGAGTAACTTTGCTCTCAAATTTGAATTCTTTATCTCCTTTTCCATAGCTCGTAATTAACCCATTTATAGCCTTCAAAATGGAACTGAAGGGATGAGTCAGAACGTTTCCAGTATATGGAAGGCCAAGGATCATAGATATCATGTCGTGACATGGAAACTTGACACTAATTTTCATTTTTTGGCACAAATCTTGATATACACGGGTTGTAGTGGAGTAGCTTGCATATACGCATGATGTATAGTGTGCAAGATGTGTACATGTGGAAACATATTTTTTTTTAGCTCTGGATCTTACAAACAGGGATGATAAGTCTGCATGGGGAAATGGAAAAAGGCCTTATGGGCAAGATTTCATAGGGTGAGGCAAATCTTGCTATAACATGTCCCCAAGAACTATGACAGGTGGAACTTTGACCTTAGTAAATTTGACCTCAGGAACTATGACCTCAGGAACTTAGACCTCGGGAAATTTGACCTCTAGAACTATGACCTATGGAACTATGACCTGTGGAACTATGATCTGTGGAACTATGAACTATGGAACTACTCCCTATGGAAATTTAATCTTTGAAACTATGACCCCACAAATTATGATCCATGGAACTATGACATGTGGAACTATGGCTTGCAGAACTTTGACCTCTAGAACTATGACCTTGGGAAATTTGACCTCAGGAACTATGATCTCATGAAATTTGACCTTGGGAACTTTGACCTCTAGAACCATGATATGTGGAACTATGACCCCAAGAATGATGACCACAAGAACTATGACCTCTGGAACTATTAACTCTAGAACTTTGACCTATGGAACCATGACCCTTGGAAATATGATCTATGGAACTATGACCTTATGTTTTAGTGACCTCTAGAACTTTAACCTTTGGAAATATGACCCATGGAATGACCTATGGAACTATAATCTATGGTACTTTGACCCTAGGAACTATGACCTCTAAAACTATGAATTGTGGAACTATGACCTGTGGAACTATGACCTTTAGAACTTTGACCCTAGGAACTATGACCCCACAAACTATGACTCGTGGAACTATGACCTCTGGAAATACGCCCTATGTAACTATGACCTATGGATTGACCTCTGGAACTATGACCCCATGAACTATGACCTCTGTAACTATGACCCCTAGAACTATGACCCATGGAACTTTGACCTATGGAACTATGACCTTGGGAAATTTGACCTCAAGAACTATGACCTCAAGAACTTAGACCTCAAGAAATTTTACGTTTGGAACTATGACTTCTAGAAATATGATCCCATGAACTATGATGTTTGGAACTATGACCTATGGAACTATACCCTCTAGAACTATGAACCTTGGAAATATGATCATTCCACATGTCATAGTTCCAGAGGTTAAAGTTCTAGAGAGAGTAGTTCCAAAGCTCATAATTCCATAGGTCGTAGTTCTAGAGGTCATAGTTCTTGGGGTCATAGTTCTATAGGTCATAGTAAATGTCACATATTTCTATGAGTTGTCCAATTCATTCTATTAATCATTTCCCATACTGGTGACTAATTTAGGTGTGAAAATGACATGTTAATATGCCCTTTGCACTTGGCCTTTAAAAAAATTGGACCTTCATAATGTAATATTCATAACATTCACGTATATCAAAGTTCATTTAAAGAAACACACATATAGTAGATGCAATATATAGAAGGTCGATGGACATAATTTTACCTCTAGAATCATGACCCGTGGAACTTTGACCTTTCGAACTATGACCTTCAGAACTTTTACCCCAAGAACTAAGACCTATAGAATGACCTTTGGTGTTTTCTAAGGTTTTCTTCCCCTTTCCTCTAAGAATTTCCATTCGTTTTGATCATATACTTTCCTAGGGATAGAAGAAAGCATATTATGTTGTTTGTTTTTTATATTTATGTGTGAAAGGAGTGTGCAACATAAATATCCATCCATTAATAATAAATTAACATGTACCTATGCAACAATCTATCATACATTGATCAAAACATGTAATATAACCATACTTATAAATGTAGCAACATAGTTACACCTTAGAAACATAAGAAATGGTCAACATCCATCATTTTTATCATATTCCTTTAACATCCATCTTGGTGATTTCCCATTTTACTTCACATTAAATGAAAACACCACATGACATTAAATTAGAATACCACCCATTCACATTAAATGACCTTAGGAACTATGACCTTAAGAACTTTGACCTCATGAATTTTGACCCCAAGAACCATGACCTCGAGAGCTTTGACCTGAAGAAATTTGACCTTGGGAACTTTGATCTTAGGAACTTTGACATCAGTGAATTTGATCTCAAGAATTTTGACCTTAGGACCTATGACCTAAGGAAATTTGAAATCAAGAACTATGAGCTTCAGAACTTTGACCTGAGGAAATTTCACCTCAACAACTATGACCTGAGGAACTTTGAACTCAACAATTATGACCTTAGGAAATTTAACATTAGGAACTTTTACTTCAATAACTATGACCTCGAGAACTTTGACGCAAAGAAATATGACCTATGGAACTTTGACCTAAAAAACTATGACCTCAGGAACTTCGACCTTAGGAACTATAACCTCAAAAAATTTGACCCGAGGAACTATGAATTGAGTAGCTATGACCTTGATAACTTTGACCTCAGGAACTATAACCTCAAGAAATATGACATTAAGAACTTTGGCCTCATGAACTATGAACTTAGGAAATTTGTCCTTACAAACTATGACCTCGAGAACCATGACCTCAAGAACTATGATCTCAGTAACTTTAACCTTGATAACTTTGACCAATCTCTCATAAACGAGTATTCGTTTGATTGGACCATTAATATCATTAAATTTTTCATGATTGTTTCTTTGATCATCAATATAACCCTCATATAGTTGAATACTATAAAATCATCTATTTTTATTCCATTGGGGTGGAAGTCCTAGCTCAAATGCTTTTGCAAATTTGCCCATGGATTCTTGACCAAATTGAAGCACATCATTACATTTAATCTGAGATGTCATTATCAAACTATGTTTAGTATGAATTTTACTTGTCTTCATAATGAAATAAGTTATGTCTTTGATTCCCAAATATTCTAAATCATTTTGAGTTTTGTTATTCAAGAATTTTATAATTTCATCGAAAATCTACACCTTATCACCAAGACATTCCCATGCCTCTGAAACTAAAGTTCTCTCTGCTCTTTCAAGGTTATTTGTTTATTGAATTGTATTAAAATGAATTCTAAGATTTTGGATAATCAGTTTGATCTGATCCCAAACATGATGTTTTTTGCCAATAAAATACTTCCTTGCAGAAATTCTTTTATCAAAATATTTTTTCATCTTCTCAGACCTTGCAATCCTCTGGTTTACCTGCTTTATGATTTTATCCTTCTTATCCAGTCTAGAGTGAGTGGTGTCTAGAAGTGTATTACATTTTTCAACATGTTCTTGCAATTATGTCATTTATGAAACTTTCCACTGCACACTTGTTTCAACAAATTTAAACTCTTTTTGTACTATTGTCAATTGCATCTTGAGCTTCTCAAATTGCTCTACTTCTGAACCTTCTTTTAGCTTCTCAACATATGTCATTGTAGCTTTGAGAGATAAATTTTCTAATTGAGCAATTTATTTCTCTTTATTGATTCTATCAATAATTTGTTCTAATTTGATATTTTGGTCTGATAGAATTTTCACTTGATTTCTCAACTAGTCCTTCTAATTTTCTAATTCAACTATTTCTTTTGTTTGAACATGCTCTGACACTATAAGATTCAACCTCCCTCTAATAATTTGAATTTCTTTATTCTTTTCTTCAATTAGATATGGAATCCCATATTTATCTCTTGGAGAATATCCTAAAGCAATTATCTTTTTCTCTAGATCACTGATTGAAATTTGGAAAGATTTGTTAGTGATTTTCTCAATCTTTGATTGATTTTCTAGCCCACAGTTCTACATTATCATCCTTTTAAAGTTGTTTTTTTCTTGCATCAGATCCCTTGATACCATGTTACCTGTCAGTTTATGCCATTCTAATTTATACTCTAGTGGCATCTAATTTAGATCAAAAGTCAATTTAGTAGTTTCATACTCATGGGATTTGATATCCTTTTCAGGATTGTCAACTTTAGGTTGTATAATTTCCATATGTAGAGACCCCTTTTCATAATAAATTGATGAAAGTAATTGATTAAGGGATTTTCCCCCTATGGCCTTCGGTCAAGGCACACCAAATCAAGACCAAATTTAGAAGACAAAACCTACCCTCATATATATCAATGCATACAAGAAATAACTGCTTATATAAAGGGAGAGAGAGAAATAAAGAAGGAGAGGCCTCACACCTTGAATCCTTCGTTCGATGTCGATCCTCGCTCTTGCTTCTTGAAGCACTCCTGATCTCTGCTGGAACTAGCCTGCAATATAAAACCAATAAAAAATGCTACAAGGTAGTTATTCATTCAAATATAATATATCATGTGCACATATTCGACCATATATACAATAAATTTGCATATAAAATTACAATGAATCAATAAAAACATAATGGGAGGGAAAGAGAACTCTTCTATTGACAACAATGTGAGAAAGGTAGTTACAACCTGATTGAACCTTTGTTACTGGTTCAGAGCCAACTGCCTGGGGTTCCTCCAAAGACCTTCAAGCATCAAATTAGTGGTGAGGATCTTCCTTGGAAAACTCAACTGGTATAGGAACACACCCTGTAGTTATATAGAGAAAGGAAGGAACACTGGAAAAGGAGTTTCCAAGTATGGGATGCTACTTAGAAAATGAAGGGATTAACATGATCTTTCACCTTAGTTCCTCCTGCTCATCCATGCCCTCAATGGTGCATTTGTACCATCCTTGAGAGGTGAAGCAGGTTGAATTTCGTTTGGTACGGGCTTAGGTAGGTTGGGAAACGAGCCCAACCAAAATCCTCACCCAAAAAAAGTGTAATTATTTTATTTTTTCCATTTTTTGAGGGCATCTGTGGGTTGCAAGCTAACAAGGCATGAATGTCTACGTGTTGCACAAAGGAAACCAATAGATATAAGAAAAAGTCAAGTTTTTTAGGTGACTTTGAAGAGGGAAGTTGGGATTTTGATTAGCAATATATGGGAAGGGTTGGGCCATGTCACAAATGCATAGGTGTGGCAATTTTTGATATAATAGACCCCCCCTAATGTGTGAGGTTAGAAGGGAAAGTGATGGCCAAAATACATTATAACTCTGAGAGGCGAGGATGTAATGAAAGAATCCATGAAGGTTCCTAAGACAACTGATCCAAAAACTGAAACCTTCATCCAAAATAAAGTAAGAGTATTCTCTTCCCAAGTCGGGCATACCCATGCTCAGGAGTGATTAAAGCATGGCCGCCAAATCAAATGCACTGCGGATCCATGGAATATATGAAAGTATGACTAATTTCCATGGCCACGAGAAATACACAGTGGATCCATGTGATATATATGAAGAAGAAAGAATGGTCATGAATAATACACAGTGGATCCATGTGAAAGTAGATCATGGACATGAACAGATACACAGTGGAGCTGTCTCAAAATCAAGAACATAGGATATCTAGGACCAATGGAGTGAAAAATATGATCCTATAAAATTACCAATGTTTGTGGAATGGTACAATATGTCAGGTAGGAGCACAAAATATGTGATGCTCGTACTTCACCCAAAGTCTACAAAACAATCCGTCGTGGTATGAGTCTACACCATGCAAGTAGATGTGATGGGGTCAAACATAGTGAGACATTGTTTGATTATTGGTCATTAATGTACATCATTAAAAAATGTGAGACAACCCACCGATGATGATAATGGGTATCAAGGTACCCTGGTACAATCTAAAAAATGTGAATAAATGAGTTGATGTCGAATACCTGGTAGAATCTATCGAGCAGGGGACATTGATGTAATCCCACGATCAATAGAAAGGGAACCTGCCACTAATGAATACAATCCCCAAGGTACCAAATATGAATCTAGATCCCTATCCCAGAGTAAGATGTGTTGAAGTCGATAGGAAGATATCCACTTGAAGGAAGGCATTAAGGCATCCTCCATCATCCAACATAAGGGGTAGCATAAGGCCAAATATTTGGAAGGGATCGAATGAAAATATTGTATGGACCACACCGAGTTACGAATCTGACATGCACTAGATGAAATAGCACATGAAAAATACTCTCTTAATAACCAATGATGAAGACCACTGACAAAGATGAGGAATCCACCAATGGGGTAGAATGGAAACCAAGGTACCGCATGAATCCTTATGTGTAATGATTGTTGCTGACGTCAAACACAAGGGAAACCACTCAGGCAACGACCAATTATGGTTTTTCATTTGCTGAGCACAAGGTCACCTATCAATAATGAAAATAGGCCCAGGGTGAAAATCTAGGTCATACTCTCATAGAAATGTGTCAGAGTCAATAAGAGAAGATCCACCCACAATAAGTCAATGGGGACCTTCTATACTAACACGAGTAAAAGGAAGAGATACTTGTGATGATGAGATGAACTTGAGTGACTTGGGAAGGATGAAATGCAAGGTTAGGGACTAACTGTAGAATGACCAACTCAGGATGAAAATCCCCTTGAACAAAAGCATGACACATTATGTGACTTAGGAAGCATGTATTATAAATTGGGATACATTTGTGATACATGAGGCATCAAAAAATGCTCCATATGGTTGGAAGAATAACCAATGAGGGGAGATTATACTCAATAATGAGGAAAATTCTCCTAAATCCATACTAGACCCAAAATGATGAGATACTGACTCAAGATTGTTCTTTTTTCAAGGGTGAAAAAACTATTTCCAACAAAAGAGATGG
>JZKD02S1919915.1:410865-451432 GCA_000966675.3 Picea glauca | reverse complement strand
AGTTCCAAAGCACAAGGAACATAAATATGCTCAATTCAAAGAAGCATGTGCAGGATAAGTACACTCAGGGAATGTTTCCTCTAGGGTTAACGTGTCAATTCACAAAGGCATAAATTGCAAGGATGGGAACTGATAGGAATGCATAAGAAATGGGTTCAACAATGGCATACTGAAGCCAACATTAGACCTAAAAGTGCGAGCAATCAATATTCAATGCAATTACAACTTAGCCAAAGTTTGGAAGCCCTCGAAGGTGAGTTAGCCAGAAAAAGAGTGAGGATAAGTTATGATGCTTCAAAAAAAATACATGGCGGGACTAAAGAGGGCTTTCAAGCCTATGAAGAAACTGCAACATGGGTGTAAAAATGCTAGTGAGGTACTAACTAAGACACCCATGGAAAGGTAAGCTCTACCATATGTAAGAGACATCTTTAAACAACTGGGAAGGTATGATGCCAATAACGAATGGGGTTGAACCTATGGAAAAGATGTGTTAGATATAAATAGTTTCATTATGAAAGCGAGATGTGGCCTACACCATATTCCAATAAGGAATACAATACCTGTTGAAGAGTCGGAAGAAATGTTGTTGTAAGAAACATATAATGGGGTGAGTCCCATAGGTAATGGATAGAACAAGATTGAGTAAGAAGAATGGAGTTCAAATGAAAATTCATGGTGGGACTAAATAAGACTCCCAAGCCTAACAAAACTTGTAGCATGAGTGTCGAAATGCAAAATGGTTTCTAAACTAGGGAACCCTTGGACGGTAGGCTATACCATCAACGAAATGAAATTCTGAGCATAAAAAAAGGCTTATGTCCCAAGTTAATGGGATTGACCTTGGGTTAAAGCAGTAATGGCGGCTGTTAATGAAAATATTGGAGGCATGTGAGACCTACTCTAAATGCCAGTTACATAGAAATATCACCTGCTAGAGTCTTGAAAAGACTCAGTCAACTGATTAAAGGACCAACAAGTACCCAAAATATAGATTTATAAACTTGCTATGGAAACCACAACACTACAGCATAGCTTGACAATAGTTTAGTTAATGGAAAAAATAAAAACTATGGAAAGTGGGTTTTATTATTTGTATAAATAAAGCATTTTTTTTACCATTTTACCATTTCATTTTCACCACTTAAACTAAAATTAACCCAAAATTGGAAAAACCCTTAAAAATTTATTTGGAGATTGTGGGAGCTTGGAGCAATGAAATCACAAACCATCTGGACCAAGTAGGTTCTCATATCATTCTTTTCATTTTCATCCTTTCAATTTTAAATTTTCATGAAAATTTGAGGGTTAGTCTTCTGCTAGCGGGAAAACCCCCCTATAACTATACTAGGGTTTAAAGTATAGACATAGAAAATGACTCCCTAAAATTAAATCTAATTTACACACTACCCCAAACATACCAAAATATATGAACAAAAAGCAATGAAAGAGTAAATCAGAAACCGTACCTTTTATCCAATGTTTGGTGATGATCTCCTCAAGCTCTGTAGCTCCCAAGCCTGCAAGTCTCCTCCCAAAGCTGACCTGCATCCAAAACTAGGAAAACAAGGCTACACACATGCTATTTATATTCATAAATTAGGGTTAGATATCAATTGTTATGTATAAATCAAAGAAAATACATAAAACATCATCATTTGGGACAGGGAAAAGAGATTCTTTTATTCATTAATCAAAGATTGAAAATTACAATCCTTGCAGGCTGACGCTCCACGAACTTGGTCCGGGATCCTCTTGAAAATTCTCCAAGTGCACCTTCAATAAGCCTCTTCTCACAATATAATGATCACATTAAAGGGAAGGGAATGTATTGTATGGAAGAAAAGGGGCTAGAGAGGGAATGCTAAGGCAATAACTCACAAAAGATTGTAAATGCTTGGGTAAGGAAGGGAAGGGAATTTGGGATGAGTTTCACCATTATGATGCTTTTGTTTTGAAATGGGACCCCAAGACCTCCTTTTATATGAAAAAAGGATGGTTATTTGGTTGGGGGATGGGCTATAGTGGGTGAATTGGTTGGGAAGCCTCCAATAGCCCATAAATTCCACCGAATTCCTTACAACTTTTTATTTTTTGCAACATTTGGAGGTATGCGCGGGTTGTTTAGTGTGAAACAAGAATATGTACACAATATTTCTAGCATGTAGCAAGCATATGTATGTGGGAAATAGTTCATTAGGGCATGTAGATGCTCTAAAAATTGGTTTTTTAAATAGAGTTCCTCAACAGTTATTTGGAAAATTATGCAAGTAAGAAGGATATGCATGAGTAGGGTATTTTAGGGCTATAACAATGCCCCCTAATGTATGAGGTCAGAAGAGAAAATGATGGCCGGAATACATTACAATATCTTCACCAATGAGAATGCACAAAATCGAGTGAGCCTGGGACCAAAATTTGGGAGGTGCCATCTGCATAAAAACAATTGTCTCTCCGAGGTGGGCATACCCATGCTTGGGATGAACTAAATAATGGCTTCCAATCAAATACACTTCAGATCCATTTCATATAACTATATAAAGTGTAGCCGTGAGCAATACACAATGGATCTACATCTCAAAATTGGTCGAAGAAATACAAGTAGAGTATGCATCTTCAAGAAGCTAGTGACTCCTATGGCTGGAGATGAAGACTTCATAGCTCGAGAAACAACTTCAAGATATTCAAAACCTAGGTAGGAGTACAATGGGAGTGTAAGACTCACTACTCTGAGGTCTTCAACAAGCTATCCAGAAAAGACCAGAGGATCTCGATGATCAGGCAAAGAACTTCATCGATTTTGAATCTAGACTTGACTTGACTCTTGGGATGGATGAATCATGAAAGTCAAGAGACAAACTGCATAAAGTCCAACTCAGGTTGCATAAAAATCCCCTTGTAAAAAATAACAAAAGATGATCAGACTCAGGCAGCATGACATTGACATAAGTTTGTGATGCAGGAGGCACAACAAACTCTCCATATGTTTGGAAGAGTAACCAAATGGAGGAGGAAACAACTCTATGTAGTGATAACAACTTCCTAAGGTCATACTAGATCCCAATGCTTGATGAACAAATGGAAGGATGTGATTTGTCCAAGGGTGACTATGTTTGCTACCGAAAAAATAATAAATCTTTTCCGTCCCCTCTTTTTGGAATATTTGGTTTTTTTTGTCTTTTTCGATTTTTAAACGAGCTTGAAAATGAATAAAATAATGCTACATTACAAAGGAGGAACGAGTGTCATGAGCAAGCAAACTGGTTCCAAGCGCATGGAACATACTAATGCTCAGGGAAAGGAGACATGTGCAGGATAACGACACTCGGGGAAAAATCCTTCACGGGTCAAGGTGTCAGATCGAAAAGGAAAGAATGCTGCAAGGCTTGCGTATAAGGAATGCTTAAAAGGTTCAATTGAGAGCATTATGGAGCTAAAATTAGGCCAAAGACGCAAATATGAGACCCGCAATGCGATTAAGCATGAAACAGTAAGACCCCTTCTTTGTAATTTTTAATGAGCCCAGAGAAGGTAAGCTTGGTAGTTTTTTCATGTTTAGAGTGTCTAAAAAAATGTAGAAGAATACTCTAGGGATTAAATTTTTCTTAGTTAGTCTAATCGGCTCAAAAAATGGTTAAAATTGCATCAAAAAGATGTATTTTCAAAACCATTTTAATGAGTGTGATAAAGACAAAATCACTCGACAATCTTTTCAATTTTAAGGAGTCTGAAAAGAGCTTAACTATGGACTCACAACATTTTTCCGAGTTTAGTATCCTTATCGAAAAAACGTATAAAAGTAACTAAGGAGAACTCTCCCTGTGAGACGAATCTCCCAAGGCGTACCTTTTTGCGCTATAATCTACTGGCTGGAAAAATGGTTAAATTCATGCCAAGTAGATGTTCTTCTGAACCAATTTAACGAGTGTGAAGGAACAAGGTAACCCGGTGATCTTTTCAATTTTAGGGAGTGTGAAAAGAGCTTAACTATGGACTCTGGGGGGGTTCCTTTTTCATAAGTAATCTCCAAGGCCCGAAAAGGGTGATAAACCAAAACCAAGGATAATGTTCCTTTTTTGAAGATTTAGTCCCTCAGGCTCGAAAAAGGGTTAAAATTACGCCTAAGAATACTCTTCTAGCGAACCAAATTTCCTAGAGCATACCTTTATTCATAAAATTAGGCATCCAAACCGAAAAAGGGGTAAACTACCGCCAGACAAATGTGCCTTCAAATTTGAGTTTGGCGAGCGTGAAGGGCAACAAGATCGCTTGACAATATTTTCATTTTTAGAGAGTCTGAAAAATGGCTTAAAGAAGACTCCAGGGGGATAATTTTCTCAAGTAATCCAGACGAGATAAAAAAGAATAAATACAATCTCGTTGGATGTTTCTTTTTAATTTTAAAGTGAGCTTGAAAGAAAACAAAGCGTGCTCATTAGGGAGTCTTGAGAATCTACCTAGGGCATCCATGTAGAGGTAGGGTCTACCACCTAATTACCACACTTATAAAGAAAAAATGAAGGTTCTGTGTCGCACTTCGGTGGGGTCGATCCTATGGAAAAGAGAAAAAGACAAAGAGATGTAGGAAGTTTGAATAAAATCCTAACTTATATGAAAAAAGTTTGAAAAAATGACTTTTACCAAAGGATGATGAAAATGTAACCAATCCCCAAAAAAATACCAAATCGAAAGGAGAAAAGTACCAGAACGACCAATAGATAACTCATAAGTGAATTCGAGTAACCACCAAGCCAGGAAAAAAGACAAAAGGGACCAAAAAGAGGAAAAAAAGGCCAAAAAACTCTATAAATAGAGGTGGACAACTCATTTTTACCATTGCAAATTGGAAATTAACCAAAAGGTAAAAACAACCCTTCGTTAAAAGAGTGGATTCCGGGAGCTACACTGGACAGAACGACCTTCTGTTTGGACCAAGTAAGTACAAATAATTTCTCCTTTCATTTAAATGCTTCCTTTGTAGGTTAAATTTGAGTTTTGGAGGGCTGGACTCTTGTAAAAAGGGCATGCCTGCGTGTACGTGGGTTGTCCAAGGCCAACCCGCGTATGTACTCGGGCAGAATAATAAACAACCTGAGTACATACGTGACTGTTGATCTAGATTTTATGAGCAGAACGAAATGAATACAGATTATTAACAGGTGATTAACACAAAATAACATAGATACAATAAAACTGGTTTTCTATTCAATAAGGAAATAAGCTGAAACTGTAAAATGCAGTGGAAACAAGCTTGCTGGAATGGTGGCAGCTTATCTCCGAGAAGAGATGTGACGATTGCGCTCATTCACAAGAAGATGATTACAATGAATATATGAAGGAATTTTTACAATAAATAGGAATTCAAAAAACCCTAGACATCCAAATACCTAACCCTAGGAGATGAAGCGCCAAAAGTCATGTGGGCCCCGTTTGGGTAAGTTAGTACATCAACTTCCTGGGGTCGTAACTTTTGCATATGATCTCTGTTTTAGGCATATGATAGCCCGTTAGAAAGGTATCATCAATGAGATTAATTTTGGGGAAAAAAATGAGGAATATTACATATGTCTCCCCATTTTCCCCAAAAACATCGTTTTGGGCCTCAAAATGGCTCTGGAAGTGAAAAATTGATAAAAATAGTAAATTCCCAAAATTGCCAGAAAACTATTTTGAGCCAATTGGAAAAGGTGGGTGGCCATCGATATCCAACTGGATCAATCCTTCCTCCTTAGTAAGAAATGGTATCCATTGCGTTGATTTCCCCCATTAAATGAGGAAATTTTTGCTGAATTTGGCCCCAGATGAGCCACTTGCCTTGGTGCAAAAGATGCCTTGCTTTGATGACTCGATAAAGCTGGAAAATTTGTTGTCAAGTGCCCTTGATCTGTGTGTCCACAATATGATCACTGGATGCCTATTTTATGTAGTTGAGGTTGAGCTCTGTTGGTGTCATTTGTTCTGCTACTTCTGAGGTGTCCAATAATGGTGGGAAATAAGGGCGAAGGAGATCCATGTTGAACACTGGGTGCAGGCCAAGGAAAGGAGGAATGTTGAGCTCAAAATCATTATCCCCGATGAACTTGGTGATGGTGTATGAACAATAATGGAGTGGGAGAAGCTTTCGATGGTGTCCTGTAAGGAATTCCTTCTGCAAGTGCAACCAAAATTTGTCGCCTACCTAAAACTTATGCGACACCCGATGTTGATCATGGCATTGCTTATACTTGTCATTGGACTTCTGTAGGATATCCTAAACCTATTGGTGGATGTGCTAGATTTTCTCAATGAACCAGGTGTCTTTGTCAGCTTCATTTGGAGCAGGATATGATTCGGTCGAGGTTACCTCAAGGGGAAGTGAAACATCTATGGGACCCAATGGTTGGACTCCCAACCCCACCTGAAAGGGGTTGTGGCCGATTGAGCTATGCAAGGATCGATTGTAGCTATGATGGACATAGGGAAGTCTCTCGTCCCATGTGAGAGGGTGTTTTGAATTATACATCTGAAGAATATGTGCAATCATTCGATTTATGACCTCGATTTGGCCACCTGTCTGGGGGTGGAATGATCTAGGAGGCTCCCCAAGTCCAGAAAATGCTTAGAAATGAAAGTTCTCATAATTGAATGAAACCAATTCCATTGTGACCGGCTTGTCATGCTGATTCCAACCATATATTTACTTTCTTAAACAGGCTCCGTATGCGAGAGTTATCACACTCTGATTAGATTCTCAAACAACTAAAAAGTCAAAGGTCAAATTGGAAAAAAGCCAATGCTGACATCAACATGAAATTACCAAGCTAATTCATTATGCTAACATAGCAGAGGCAGGTGGTGACATGTGACTGGGAAATATATGTAGGCGTGGACCAGTTACAGTGTGACACTTGTCAATCTTCGGGCAAATGTGGTGGGGCCACGTGGCACCCAGTCATCAGTTGAGTGGCAAGTTTTAAAAATTTTGTTTGGGGGTCCATGGGTTTTGAACCCACGAACTATGACTGAGCCCAAGTCTTGAGGAATGGTATTCTACCAACGATCCACATGTAAATCTTGTTAATAGAAGCCCACCATCTTATATAAATGTTGCATGGTATAAAGGTTTTGGCGCGAAGGGGGGTTGGGGCTAAGCCCCAGCCTGTGAGCTTTGGTCACAAGCATACAATCAGGGGCATGACATAACCACCCATACATTAAATCAAGGGAACGGTCCTATCATCCAACAAAAAACCGGAAGCTATCTCCCTTGTAGTTTGGGGTTGTGACCATATCCCTATGCGCGCAGAGTAGGTTAGGCTGAGGTCACATGACATGCGCCCGGAAACTAGGAGCTGAGAACTGATTTAAGGCTAGCGCTTAGCCCTTTGGGCTAGATCTTGGACATATGAAACTAATATGACATTTTAAAAAGGGCACATGCCACCTCTAGGGGGCTGCTCTATGTATTTTTAATTAAAAGTGGGTTTTTGCCTTATATTTAGCCTAGAATATGTATTTTTTAGGTTTTTTTGGCCATTTGAAGGGGGATTTGATCCCAAAAAGAGGCCAGATCTTCAGGGGAAGTTGGGATCCTCTTGTTGAGCCTTAAAACTATATAAACCGGGATTTTTGAGCTTGATGGGTAACTTTTTTGATGCAGGGTTTTTGAGGAGCAACTTGTGTTTTTGGCCATTTCTCATGTTTTGAGAGGCAATTTTGTCATGTTTTTGAGAGGAGTTTGATGAGGCATGTATGTATCTAAGAAAGGAGGTCTTTCAAAATAGATCTGAAGCATGTTTTGTAACAACAAAGAGCCAATGTAAAGAGAACTTGAGCATTTGAAGAGCAATAAAGAGGTCCTCCACTTGGAAGCGGGCCCGGAGATGTAGCCAACGATTGGTGAACTCCGTTAACAAGTTCTTGTCTCTATTTATCTTTCTTGTTTGCTTTTATATTCTCTTAATTTGAAGCATGGTTTATAATGGCTGAACTCTTTAATCAATAATGAGCATCAAGTAAAAGTCATAATTGATATTTCGCAACAAATAGTAAAGTTTATGTACGATAAACTTAACTTGTAATTTGTCAGTAAAACCTATCATTTTTGGATTAAGTTTACGGTATCAGAGCATTTGGTTTTGAATGTTTGACAGGAATTGTAAGCATTGGATGCTCACCAGAGCAAAACTCAAGCGAGGAGAAGGCCAACTTGCGGCTCTTAATTCAGATATTCAAAGGAGACCACATAAACAAGAGATGTCTTCACCGAGAAAACTAGGTCCTTTTGCATCTGAGGATGATTTCTTTGAGTCATTTCAATTAATGAAATCCATGGTAGAGGAACTTTACCATGAAAGAGGACAACGAATAAATCCAAAGGTTGAAGAAGGTGAATCTTCAATAAGCGTAGAAGGAGGAGTTGGAGGTGATGGACCTTCAGAACCTTATTCTCCCTCATCCTCATTATGTACAAGTGAAGAAAGTGTACATCCCTTGAAGGATAAGCAACATAAAAAAACTCATCATTCTTCTGATATGCCTTTATTAAAGCTAGATGTAAAGTTTAATTTACCCACTTATGATGGTGAATTAGATGCAGAAAAGCTAGATAATTGGATTAGACAGCTTGAAGTCTATTGTAGGATACAAAGGATTGTCAAAGATGAAACAAAGATCCAACTTGATAGTCTCAAAATGGGAGGCACAACTCTCATATGGTGGGAAAGCAAAACTAAAGATGATCTCAAGAAAAATGGTAAAACAATCTCTTCCTGGAATGATTTTGTTATTGCATTGAAGAAACAATTTTATCCATTGGCATACATGCAACAAGAAATGATGAATTGGCAAATTTTAAGGCAATCTAAAGGTCAAAGTGTATACGAATATACTCAAACATTTCGAAATAAAGCATTAAATTTGGGTATTCCTTTATATACACAAGAGACACTCCTAAAATATATTGGTGATTTACATTCTTATCTCAAGCATATTATTCTTATGATAAATCCTTCTAACTTTGATGAAGTATGTGTACAAGCCATTCACATTGAATCAAGTAAAGAGAATGTTGGTGATAGTGTTTCTACAGATACTTGGCAAAGAAAGGATTCATGGAAAAGAAAAGAGAAAGAGAAGAAGACAACCACAACAAGAAAGGAGAAGCCTACTTGCAAGCATTGCAAGAAGGTAGGCCATGATGAATATCATTGTTGGATATTACATCTCGAGTTGAAGCCAAAGAAGTATGCCAACCAAGAAAGAAAGAATACCACAACTGCGACAGTTTAAGAGGATCTTGGATCAGACTCCGGTGATGAGACAAATATTGTAGCTATGGGAATCTGAGGTATAAATTATGTTGCAAGTACTAGCTCTTCTAATTCAGTTGTTGTAAATGATGAGTGTAAAAGGAGTGAACTTTTCCACATAAGGGTCATAACAAATAATGTTAAAATCGATACTCTTGTAGACAGTGGATCAAAAACCAATCTAATCAATGAAGAGGTTGTAAATAACTTGGGACTTGAAACTAAGCCACATCCTAGACCATATCCATTGGGATGGATATGTGGTGATAATAATTTGCAAGTAACCAAGCAATGTAAAATTAAGTTTGCAATCACTTCTAATTATGTTTATGAAGTAGAGCTTGATATGGTGCCACTGGACATATGTAGAATTTTCCTAGGAAGCCCATACCTTTATGATAGAAAATCCATATTCTGCATGGAGGAAAATAAATATTGCTTCAAGAAAGATGGGAAAGAGTACATTGTTCATGCTTATCGCATGAAAACTGATAGATCTTTTGCAGCTATAGGGCAGTTAAAAAGAATGGTAAATGCAAGAAAAAGCTTAACACTTATGTCTATAACAAAACATGAAGTTAGTGATGCTAAGAACGAGATGGTTCAGTATGTTTCAAATAATCATGAAGTGTCACTAGAGGTACAACATGAGGTTCAGCTGCATACTTTGATTACTGTTCCTGTTCAGAAGGGGAAGCATGTTTTTTCATTCTCATTCGCATACTCAGTATTTTTTTTTAGTTTGATTCTATTCAGTGGTGTATGACTTCTAAATGTGACAAAGAATGTAGATGATTGTGCAATAAATGAGATGCTTACTTTGATAAACAATGCTATCTCAATTTTTATGTTTGTTGTAATTAGTTGGGTGATCATTGTCCCAACAGAAAGGATGGATGATACAAGACAAGTGGGGAGGCAATACCCTAACTTCTTAACTGATTAAAATCAGACTTTTGGTGGTCCAAAAGCTTCCAAGTGGGGAGGAATGATCCAGGAGGCTCCACAGGTCTAGAAAATGCTAAAAAATGCAAGTTATCATAATTGAATGAAATCAATTCCATTGCGACCGGATCATCATGCTGATTTCGTCCATATATTTACTTTCTCAAATGGTCTCTGTATGCGAGAGTTATCACACTCTAATCAAATTCTCAAACAGCTAAAAAGTTAAAGGTCAAACTGGCAAAAAGTCAATGTTGACGTCAACATGACATCACCAAGATACTTAATTATGCTGACGTGGAAGAGGCAGGTGGAAACATGTGATTGGGAAAGAGTTGTAGGCATGGACTAGTTACAGTGTGTCACTTGTCAATCTTCGGGCAAATGTGGTGGGGCCACGTGGCACCTAGTCATGAGTTGAATGGCAAGTTTTAAAAATTTTGGTTGGGGGTCCATGGGTTTTGAACCCACAACCTATGACTGATCCCAAGTCTTGAGGAATGGTATGCTACCAATGAGCAACATGTAAATCTTCTTAACACAAGCCCACCATATTATATAAATGTTGCATGGTATGAAGGTTTTGGCATGAAGGGGGGCTGGGGCTAAGCCCCAACCCGTGATCTTTGGTCACAAGCATACAACCGAGAGCATGGAATAACTACCCATCCATTAAATAAAGGGTGTGGTCCTATCATCTGCCAAAAAACTGGAAGCTATCTCGCTTGTAATTCGAGGCTGTGACCATATCCCTATGCGCGTGAAGTAGGTTAGGCCGAGGTCACTTGATATGCGCCCGAAAACTAGGAGCTGAGAACCAATTTAAGGCCAGCGTTTAGCCCTTTGGGATATTGCTTGGCCGTATGAAATTCATATGGCATTCTAAAAGGGGCATGCACCACCTCTAGGGAGATACTCTATGTATTTTTAATTAAAAGTGGGTTTTTGCCTTATATTTAGCCCATAATATGTATTTTTTAGGATTGTTTGGCCATTTGAAGGGGGATTTGATCCCAAAAAGAGGCCATATCTTCAGGGGAAGCTGGGCTTCTCTTTTTGAGCCTAAAAACTATATAAACTAGGATTTTTGAGCTTGAGGGGTAACGTTTTTGATGCAGGGTTTTTGAGGAGCAACTTGTGTTTTTGGCCATTTCTCATGTTTTGAGAGGCATTTTTGTCATGTTTTTGAGAGGAGTTTAATGAGGCATGTATGTATATGAGAAATGAGGTCTTGCAAAGCATTCTGAAGCATTTTTTGTAACATCAAAGAGCCAATGTAAATAGAACTTGAGCATTTGAAGAGCAATAAAGAGGTCCTCCATTTGGAAGTAGGCCCGGAGACATAGCCAACGATTGGTGAACTTCGTTAGAAAGTTCTTGTCTCTATTTCTCTTTCTTGTTTCATGTTATATTCTCTTAATTTGTAGCATGGTTTATAATGGTTGAACTCTTTAATCAGTAATGAGCATCAAGTAAAATTCATAATTTATATTCCGCAACAAATAGTAAAGTTCATGTATTTCACATTCTTATCGATCTGATGCATAAAGTACAATAAACTTAACTTGTAATTTGTCAGTAAAACCTATCATTTTTGGATCATTGAAGGTTGTGGATTTGGTGAGCTTGGTGTCTAGAAGTGACCAGGGGCTTGACTAGAATGTGCTGAGAAATCGACTGTCCTGATCTGAGACAATGGTTTTTGGGATTCCAAAATGTACCCAAACTTGTTCAAAGAAGAGCTTGGCAGTGGCCTTTACTGTGATGTTCTTCTTGCAGGAAACTAGAATTGCCATCTTAGAAAAGCGATCAGCAACCACAAAAAACAGTCATTTCCCCACTTGGTGGCTGGGAGGCCCGACATGTAGTCCATTGAGATGGATTCCCATGGCTTGTCAGAAGTAGGAAGAGGGGTGTACATGCCCTATTTCTTAGTGGCTGATTTGGAAATAGCGCAAGCAGTGCAGGGATTGATATACTTGCTAACCTCCTGTCAAAGTTTCAACTAGTAGAAATGTTTTTGTAGCATCACCACTATCTTTTCAATGCCGAAGTGTCCTTCCACCCGACTATAGTGGGCTTCCCAGATCAGCTTCGCTCGCTCTCTTGATGGAACACAGATATGGCCCAGGCGACACAACAACCCATCCTGAAGATGGAAATTATCGACAACTACATTTGCACCCAACATTTGGTAGGTGGTGGGGAAGTTTGGGTCTATCTCATAGAGTTGGGGCCATCCATAGGTCTCATGGTCACAAGAGTCTAGCACCATGGTGAGTGCTGCAACTGGCGGTCTGCTGAGGTAATCAACGACATGATTGGTGCTTCCTGTTTTATACTTGATGTTGAGGTGGAATTGATGGAAGTATGTGGACCACTTTTGATGGTGGTCATTCTGCAATTTTTCTCGTGTCTGCATGAACTACAATGGCTTATGATCAATGTGGATGACTGTCTCCTTCCCAAGAATGTAATGTATCCATTGGTGGCAAGCTTGCACAATGGAGTACATTTCTTTATCGTAATTAGGGTACTTATGGACAACATATGATAGTGTCTCACTATGATAGGCCACAAGGTGGTTGTGCTGAGTGAGAACGATGCCCACAACATAGTCTGAAGCATCTATCTTGATCTCAAAGGGATACTGCAGGTCTGGTAGTGAAAGTATTGGAGTTGAGAACAAGCGCTACTTCAAATCATCGAATGCTTGTTGTTGGGACTGGCCCCACGCAAATTTTTCCTTACCACCGCCCCTGGTTATTTGGCTGAGGGCCCATGCAATATGGGAGAATCCCAACTCAAACCTGTGATATAAATTGGCAAGGCCCAAGAAGCTTCAAAGCTTAGTGAGTGTGGTTGAGGTTGGCCATTCACGGATGACTTGGATCTTGGTTGGATTCACATGTATGGCATGCTGATCAACAATGTAGCCCAGGTAATGGACCATGTCCATGCCGGAGGAGCATTTTTCCAAGTTGGCGTATATCTTGTGCTTCCGTAGGGTGTGAAAAACCTGCTAAATATGCTACAAGTGTTCGACCCAAGTCTTGTTGTAAATGAGAATGTCATCCAGATACACCACTACAAAAGTATTGGTGAATGGTCATAGGATATCATCCATCATCCTCATGAAAGTGGTTGGAGCATTTATCAAACTGAAGGGCATGACCAACCATTCAAAAAGGCCTTCCTTTGACTTGAAGGCAGTCTTCCATACATCTGTTTGTTCTATCGGGACCTGGTGGTAGCCAGACTTCAGATCAATCTTACTGAAGTATTTGGCCCCCATGAGTTGATCAAGGAGGTCGTTGATTCGGGGAATTGGGTATCGGTTTCTGACTGTGATTTTATTCAGATCCCGGTAATCAATGCAGAGTCGCCAGGTTCCATATTTCTTTTGTACCAGCACGATTGGGCTCCCGCAAGGTGATGAGATGGGACAGATGTGCCCCTTGTGGAGCAGGTCTTGGATCCATCGCTTGATCTCATCATTCTCTAATAGAGAGCGATGATATACTGGCCCATTGGAAAGCGGTGCGTCGGGGGTTATATCGATGGGGTGCTTGATCTGGCAGTGGAGAGGTACCCCGATAGTTGAGGAGAAGATATCTGAGTATTCTTCCACAACCTTATCTACTTTATTTTGATGTGTGGCGAGGTCAGCCACAAAGAGCCTAGATGTGGCTGTGATCTTTCGTTTATTCTGAGAGTGAATCACAAAGACGACAAACTTCCCCATCTGAGAGATGACCTTCCTGCATTGCTTAGCAGAGATCAAGGAAATAACACTAGGTGGGACTGCCTCGGGTATCCTGTACAATTTCCTGTTAAAAGTAATAATAACATTACAAGGCCTAGAATTATATACAACATGAAATTTCCATAAATAAGGTTGGCCCAAAAGAACATCACAAACTTCAAGAGGAGCAACATCACACAATACCTCATCTTTGAAGGGCTTGATGTCATACGACAGTCGACACTGTTGGCTGACGCAGGGATCGATTCCTTGGCGGAGCCATCCAATGGTGTAGGGTTTTGGGTGCGGCATTGTCGGTAGGGAAAGATGCTTGATGACCTCTACTGAGATGAGGTTTTTCTGGCTACCACTACCAATGATGAAGTGTTGTGGGGTGCCTTTTACCCACATCTATGAATGGAAGAGACACTCTCCTTCCTCTGGCTCGTCTGGTTCACCGGGTTGGAGCTTGGTGGTAGCAACGATGGCACTGGGTTCTGTGTCAATGATCCATATTCCCCTTTCTAGTTCTGGCTTAGAGTCAGAACCCACATCTGATTCAGAGGTTTTCACTTCGGCCACCAGTGACTTCTTTGAGCAACAGTTAACAATGTTATGCCAAGGGATCTTATGGAAGTCACACCACTTCCCAATATATTTCTTTGTCTTTCCGGTGTCCTTCTTTTCTTGTGGCTTGGAATGGTTGTCTTGATACTGCCCATATTTTCTCTATTCTTTGTTCTGTGGGTTGGGGCCGCCCTTTCCTGGCTTTTGTTGTGAGGGATTCCTAGGCCCAAATTGCCACGTCTTTTGTTTGAGCTTCTACTTGATTTTGATGACATATCGGTAGACCGTGCCCAAGGATGAGATGTCCAAAAATTCCATTTTGGTTGTGATGTATCTATGTAGAGAACTGCGATACTTGAGCACTAGATGTCGCTCTAAATATTTGATACCCAGCTTGGTGTGCAAGGTATGGAAGATATTTGTGAAATCTGGCACTGCTTGGTCTCTTTCTTGCTACAGTGTGGTCCATTTGGTATACAAGTCATCATAAATTCTAACAGGGTAGTATTGTTCCTTAATAGCATCCCTGAAGGATTCCCAGGTGGCCATGACTGTAAATAATGAGGGTTCCTCTGTTTCCTTTTTCTCATAGAAAGTTTCCCACCAATCTTTGACATGGGGAACGACTTTGAGGAGCGCAAAAGTAATATTTTCTCTATTCGAAAAGTTACAGACAGAAAAATACCCTTCTAGTATATTCACCACTTTTCTACAACATCTACATCTATCTGACCTTCAAATATAGGAATACTGAAGTTTATTTGTACCTTGAAGGGGGTGACGCCTCTGCTCGAAGAAGATGCGTCGCCTGTTGGTATCTGTCAAAGGATTTGCATGAAAATATCCATCATTTCATTCCTTTTTTGCATGAGGGATTCCTCAATCAAAAGTTTGAAAGTATCTCCTATCCTATCATCTTTATTTTCTCTTTCCATGAGAGGTCACTTGGGCATGCGAGATCTTTTGTCCTCAAGAGAAACAAGCTCGAGACCCAACTCTTTGTACTCTGACCTCGTTGGGGACATGCATTAAGTTGACAAAGAGCAGACCACTCATATAGCACTAAACAAAATGAATACAGATTATTAACATGTGCTTAACACACAATAACAAAGATGTAGTAAAATTGGTTTTCTATTCAACAAGGAAATAAGCTGAAACTGTAAAATGCAGTGGAAACAAGCTTGCTGGAATGGTGGCGGCTTATCTTTGAGAAGAGATGTGACGTCTGCGCTCATTCACAAGAATATGATTACAATGAGGCTCTGAAATCAATGCCAAAAACCCTAGACATCCAAAAACCTAACCCTAGGAGATGAAACGCCAAAAGTCATGTGGGCCCCGTTTGGGTAAGTTAGTACATCAACTTTCCAGGGTCGTAATGTTTGCATACGATCTCTGTTTTAGGCGTATGATAGCCCATTGGAAAGGCATTGTCGAGGAGATTCATTTTGGGGGCCATATTGAAGGAACTTCCATATTTCTCCCCATTTTCCCAAAAAACATTGTTTAGGGCCTCAAAACGACTTCGGAAGTGAAAAACTGATAAAAATAGTAAATTATGAAAATTTCCAGAAACCTATTTTGAGCCAGTTGGAAAAGGTGGGTGGCCACCGATATCCACCAGGATCAACTATGTAGTAAACAACCTACGAACACCCTCCTTTGCATTGAAAAATATAAAATCAAGTATTAACTCCTCTCCACTTTTGTCATGTGATAGGATGTATGTTTGCTAGAGGGAGAGAGAGCATGAGGAGATCAATATCTTAGTCAAGGAGGACTCTGTGGCCATCGCCACAATGAAACAATGAGGATTATGGAATTTATTCCACTATCCATTGATGAGGGCACAACCGAGGTTTCTCAATGCTCTCGTGGAGTATTGACATCCCGATGCAAAGGCATTTATGCTAGAGGGTCAATCACTGACATTGACTACATAGGACATATACTTTCTGACTGACCTCTCGTGAAGAGGGGAACCAGTCAACTTGAGGACTTTTTCTTTGGGTCCATTCAACATTGAGGATTACATCAACATGTACTATGAAGTTGGCATTGAAAAAGTAGGTTCTCAAGTGTCGATCCACAAGATCAATAGCCTCTCTCTATGAGTGATCCTACTTTTGATCGGGCAGATTACTGGATCCACAACACTCCACTAGGATTCACGTGCACATATGCATTGTTCCATTCAGTGTTTGGAGGCAACCATTTTTACTAGAGTAACACCATGTTTGTATGCATGAAGAGACAACTCACAAAGTGTCGTCGGCATACCAACAAGAACTTTGGGTTTGGTACCATTCTATGCTCCTTCTTCTTTGAGAGGGTGCTCAGTATTAGTCCCAGAGAGACAGTATGGGGGCATGTATCCTCCTTCCTATCATTGAGAAGGTGGGTATATTCACTGCCTAGACTAGGTAGAGGGAGGACTATAGAGGCCTTTGATGAAATATTTTTTGACTGGTGGGAACGTCAGATCCCAGTGATAAAGGATTACCCTTATGCATGGATCAAATTCATCAGAGACCTATACATGCCTATGCCTCCTGACGAGGAGCATGGTGAGATAGGTAAAATATATTTTTAAAGTTTATTAAATTTTTAATTTTCAAATATATCCTTTTTATGTGTGTGTAGAGTACAGACTTGTGAATCAACTATATACATATGTGGGGCATGTTCAACTGACATACTTCGCTAGGAATATATGTCATCCTCAACCAGAGGCAGAACCATCAATGATAGGAGGACCAATAGCTGCAAGAGGACCCCCAGCTGGAGAGGCTAGTAGAGTCTTACGATGAGTGGAGCGAAACCTCACTGCGCTCACTCGTGCCGTTCCTATGGCCGAGATCGAGAATCTCCCCCTGGCTATGAAGGAACATGTAGTAGGGGTGCCTCAGACTTGGGGTCCAATTGTTCTGGTATATTGTGAACACCGTCGTTCATTATAGCAGGGTCAATAGGCCTCAAACCTAGATACTGTCGGATCATTGATGTGTCGAGGGCACTTTTTGTACTACATATATATATTTTTTTAGGGCATTACACCCATCGATGTAGACTGATGCATTTTGAGGCTTTTATGCCCACTTTTTTACTCATAACACTACTTTTGGACACACACACATAGTGTGTGTGTGTGTGTGTCCAAAAGTAGTGTTCTGAGTACAAAAGTGGGCATAAAAGCCTCAAAATTCATCAGTCTACATCGATGGGATTATATATATATATATATATATATATATACATATTTCTTGCTTTATGGATAACATTTTTTACAAATGTATTTACATGTGTATGTGTGTGCTTTTCTTTTTACATGTGAGCAACATGCCAATCTAAAACTTGATTAGCTAGAGTATCTATCAAATGATTAAATCTCCTAGGAACATGGATATACATAATGTAATCAAAAGATCGTTCTAAGAGAAGTACCCTAAGGAATCGTTAGTGAAGAGTGGGATCATAAACGCGGTAAACCCCATTTAACTGGGACATAACCAGCTAAGCATATAAGTAAACCCGGAGGTGAGAAATGCCATGTGACAAAGCATCACGTAGAAATTCTATCACTGCGTTGTACTCGACAACGTTATTGGTAGCGTCGCCTAGACAAATACCTCCAAAAGATAGGAACTGGCCTCAAGGTGTGAAAATCACCCAAGTTGCGGAAGCAAGCCTTCGAGTGTGTCATCTAGTGCCATCCACGAACCCAAAGTAAACCTCCAATTCACTTGACATCTGCCACAGTGTAAAATAAGACATAAATAACTACACGTCCACAAGACAAAAAAGACAAAAAATGTATAAGAGACTATACATATATACAAGAAGCCACCTAGGTGACCAACCTAAGAGTAGTACTTCTTAAGGTAGAGCCCATTTCTAGGCTCGACTAAAGCATTTCCTTCAAAATCAACCAGACGGTAAGCACCCTTCTCTAAGACTTCTTTGATAATGAAAGGTCTGAATCACATGGGTTTGAACTTGCCTGCTCCCAGGGGATCGTTGTCTTGATCATAGACCATGACAATATCGCCTTCAGAAAAAATTTGAGGGTGAATGGACTGATCATACTGACACTTGACTCATTGCTTATGAGCCTCATTGGGTAAGGCTGCATCACAATGTTTCTCATTGAGCTTCTTGATATATAGAAGGTGTTCCTCAAGTGGTGAAGTGTCTGGAAATAAATCTACTGCCAAATTGAAAGAAGGGATATGAAATTCAATAGGTAAGACTGCTTCCAGCCCGTATATGAGTTGAAAAGGTGAAAAACCGGTGGTAGTCTTCACAGATGTTTGATAGGCCCACAATGTTGAATACAAAATCAAATACCAATTTGAATTGGCATAATTGATCGTCCACTGGAGAATAGTCTTAAGAGACTTATTCACATCTTCAACCTGACCATTCACTTGCAGGTAGTAGGGTGACGAATGTTCATGTTTGAACCCAAGATTTGACATTAATTCAATCATCATTCTATTCTGGAAGTGACTGTCATGGTGAGTTACAATCTCCTTCGAGATATTGAACCTTGCTACTATCTTATTAAAGATGAAAAGAGACGTAGTTTCGCCATCATTGCTAAACGTTGGCATAGATTCGACCCACTTCATGAAGTAGTCTATTGCTACGATGATGTAACAATTCCCCCTGGTTGAGGTCGAGTGACATGTAGTAAAGTCAATCCCCCACTTGGTGAAAGGACCAACAACAATGACTAGAAACATAGGAGCAGGATGGGTCCGCATCTTTCGACAGAAGATCTGGCACGGGTGGCACTTCTTTACTTCCTCTACACAATCCTTGATTAATGAGGGCCAGAAGTAACCTGCACGTAGAATCTTTTGGGTTGTTTCCAACCTAGAAAAATGACCGCCACATGCTCTAGTGTGACAGTCATTCAAAACGAGATCTGCTTCTTCGTGTGTGAGACATCATTGAAGAATGCAATCTACACCTCGATGATACAAAGTATCATCGAGTATACGATAGTTTCACTGTCAAATTCATCAATGCTCATTGCGAGAAGTAGAAGCGAGGCACTTCAAAGTCTGGATATACACAAGTATATCTCCATACCATGGGTCCGAAGATGAAATTAGAAAAATATCTCCATTGATAGGTGACTCTTCGGGCATAATATCACCAGACTTGACCGACAACTCCGACATTAGTTCGACAAAGACCAATGACTTTTTGGATTTCATAGAAACAAAATCCAAGTCAAACTCTTGTAGGATAACTATCCATCTAATGATTTTTCCTCCAATGACCCGTCGTGTTAACATATATTGGAAAGGGTTGACGACAGAAATGATGGTGGTCTTGCGAAGCAAAATATAGTGATGAAACCATTTGACAACTGTCAAAGAAAGTTTCTCAACATGAGAGTAGTTGAGTTACGGTCCAACCAAGTCTCGGATAAGATAATAGATAACATGCTCTTCAAACATGTCATCCTTCTGGAACAAGATCATGCCGATGGTCGACTCCGTAGCAGCCAAATACAATAAGAAATCTCTATTATAATCAGGAGGCCGGAGCATAGGGGTGGATGCCAGTGCATGTTTCAACACTTCAAAAGAGCACTGAGCGGATTCATCCCAACATAATGTGACCCATTTTCTTAATATATGCATAAACCATTTAGTGATCAACACATAATTAGTGACAAAACACCAAAGGATATTCGCTTTCCCCTATAATCTCTGAAGCTAGGGTATTGTGCACGAAAGATGCAATTGAACTATCACCTCAACCTTGAGAGGATTGATCATGATCCCTATTGTTGATACAATGAAACCTAAGAGACGACCTGGCATCACGCAAAAACTACACTTGCTAGGATTCAAGTGAATCTGATAGTAGCGACATCGCTCAAATATTAGCTGTATATGGGTGGGATGATCAGACCTCTTGCAAGAATGTGATGCTAGATCATCGAGGTACACCTTGACTATGTGCGTGAGGTCGTGAAAATAGAATGACATGGCCCGCTGAAAGGTAGCTCCAACATTCTTTAGGACAAAAAACATATTTTGATACACAAAGGTACCCCAAGGACAAATAAAAATCATTTTATGTTGGTCCTCAGGTTTGATTTGAATCTAATTGTATCCCAAAAAACCATCCATGAACGAAAAGACTTTGCAGCCTACACATTCATTGATAAGTTGATCGATAAATGGGGTTGGGAAATTGTCTTTTGGGCAGGCTTTGTTCAAATCGTGAAAATACATACAAACATGAACCGAGTTTGACACCCATTCAGTCAATTGTACGAGGTAGATAAATCAAGCTTTGACCAATTTCTCTACTTTTTCCTTGATTGTTTCCGCTTTTCGAGGATTTAACGAACGAAGCTTCTGTCGGACCGGTCTGATATTAGAATAAGTCCAGATTTCATGTTCAACAATTCGTGGGTTGATGCTTCTCATATCCTCGTAAGAACAGGAAAAAATGTCGTGGAATTCCTTGAATAACTCGGTGTAAGTTTGAATCTCTTCGGGGGAGAAATCCGCTACGATGAAAACATTCTCCACGATGCCAGGGTTTCTGGATATATCGATTGGAATCATTGTAGAAATGCTTGCCATGTTACCCTCGCTGTAAAATACATGTGTGGCCATATGATTTATAGGACAAGGGCTATATCCATTCGCAGTCAAAACAAATTATCCTACCTCTATTCTCCTAAGCTCGGGAAAGAAATAAGATCTATGATGTAGATCATCCAAAGGTTTGTCAGGACCAGTCATTTCCTCGAGAATCACCTCGTCAGAGGGCAAGACCAAGTCTAAAGGATATTGAGTGGCAAGAGAATATTGAGCCTAAATAGGCTCAAGAACTGGATCTAACTGCTGCGAGGGAGCTGTATTGGGGTTGGCGGAAGTTTGTTGGACAATGTTTTACACAAACTCAGCTGTGGATAAGGGTATGGCCATGCCATGATGCCCTATCCCTTCCATCGAAGTCGATGGAGAAGGTAAAGTCCATGGGTCATGAAAGTATCTCGTTCTAAAATATGACACCTGCAAAATTTCATCCCTCGACTGGTCGGGAACAACCAATATAAGCTTTACATTTTTGGAAGGTGGTGGGTAATCAAAAGTTCCCATTGATGATGGAAACAAACCAACACCTAATTTGACAGTGCTAGGTTGCGGGTTATTAATCATCGGGACCGTGGAATCCCCCGATGAAGGGTCAGAACGAGAGAAGGACAACTGGTCAATGGTCACAATCCGACCCTCACGCGGAAAGCAAAAGACCCGAAAAACCATAGCAACCACCGCATGCATCACATAAGTCCAACTTCTTCCTAACAAAAGATTGTAGTCGAGAGGTGCATTGACTACCTCAACTTCGACACACACAATTTTACCTCCTAACTACATGGGGAAGGAAGGAATTATTCCATGTGGTCTAAATGAACGACTGTCAAAAGCCACAAGAAACATAGGTGATAGAGAAAACTCAAGCTAGCTAATGGCCTTCCAACATGCCAACGACATCACACAAGTCGAGGCACCCTCATCAACCACTCTACAGAAAATGTTTCACGTAAAATATTTTGTGGTGTAAGACACTACTATCTGAAAGGAAACGTGGTGAGGAAGACGAGGTTTTAAGTTAGTTGGATTGAAAAAAATCACTCCTGGGTTACTAGTCTCTGCTGCTCCCAAGGTGGACAACATAGATTTTCTCTGTGAGGGGCAACTCTAGAGGACCTCCAAAGAAGACATTGCACAAGGGGTCTATGCTAGATCCTCCACGACGGAGTAGTTCTGAGCGACCCTCACATTTGGATTATGGGAATCCTTCTTTAACACACCTTTAGGGATGTGAGTCATTGTTTCTCTCACTGCCTTCTCAATTTGGAGAGGAGTCGATGGGTTAATGGCTTCCTTTCCCTTCTCAACAGATTCTGGTGTTCCATAGTCTCGAGTCTTGGTCGATAAATGAGCATCGACATTCATCATGTAAACTTTCATGAATGGGTTGTTAGTGGTAGGTGTGGGGGGTCCCTGACTGCCCCCTTCCATGCTTGTGGATGTGGAAGCCTGAGCCATATTTTTCCCTTTCGGAAAAGTGTTTGTCAACACAACAGTTTGTTGCTGTGCTAATAGATTTTGGGATTCTGCAAGCTGAGGGCATAGGTGAGTTGGGTGGTCTTCCGTGCAGATATTACACAGATACTTCCACTTCATCTTCTCCATTTTTCCCCTGCCATCATTATTGGCAGCCTTTTTATCCCCTTTACCCTTCTTATTTCACTGTTTCTTCATTCCCTCGGTCTGCTGGTTGGCCTTGGGATTCATTGACTACACACTGTGTACATTCGACGTTTGGGTAGCAGGGACAACTGAATTAGGAGTCTGGCTGGCCATAATCTATTGTATTGAAAATTGTTGCAATTTATTTGACAACAGATCCATGGACTTACTTTGTGTTGATCCCACAATTCCATCGACGTGGGGCCCAAAATTTTGTTTGGCCTTATTGAGAGTAGACTGTGGCGCATCTGGAAATATCTCATAGAGCATGCCAGACTGAGAGTAGATCAATTCTAGCTCCTTGGCTCTCATAATAGCCTCCTCTTCTGAAAACACCCCAGAAGTTGATACATACTTGGATATACAAGGAAACAAAGACTTCAAGAAACACTCAAGCAACAAAAAAGGAGGGATCTTGACCTTAATCAAGCTATTTATTCACCGCCATACTCAGATATGATTAGAGATGTGGTTAGCCTTGGTTTGCTCAAAGTTGGCCAGCAGTTCGGTGCCGACATCGTATCTCACAGGTAACTGGAAATGGTTCAAGAAGACCATTGCCAATTCGTTAAAGTAAGAGTACCTCAATCTATCAAGCTCAATATACCACTTAACAACACCCCCTATAAGAGTGCATTAAAAAAGGTGCAACTAAACGGAGTTGTCCTTCAACAAGTATGACGAGCACCATAAGTGAAAGGTAGTCACATGATCACCTAGATCTTTGCCAGGATTTCCCTCAAATTTTGGAATATCCGAAGGAAACTTGGTCGACATGGGGGGCCAATGCAGATCATGACAGATCATGTCATTTAGTAATCTTGACAAGTCTGGAAAATGCAGGGTTTCCAGAAAGGGTAGTTTCGGTTGTGAATTATTTATAGGAAAAGAGGGCCCGGATTTTGACTGGCACTAGGTTGCCAGGAAAATTTGGATTGTTGGCCCAAGTTTTGGTAGAAACCATGGCCTTAACCAACAAAATAAAATTGTGTTTGTTGAGGCATCATCAGTTGACTCCCAAAATTGGACGACATAGCCTGCGCAGGGATTTCTCTATGTGTTGTGTTCCAAGTACCTTGGTAGGGGATTCCCCCAGCTGATTCGATGCACATAGGTACAAATACTTACCCGGGGTTCCATTGAGTATGAAAGGGGTTACCCCCGACCAACATTCCTTGCGAAGGAAAATATCCTTGCCAAGGATTCCAAAGACCCTGTGTGGAGTATACTCGAGTCGTGGCTCCCTCTAAAGGAATGGTACCTTGCACTAGGTTCTGTTGACCAAATATGGGGTTGCCACTAGTTGGAAAAGAAATCAAAGAAAAAACGTTGCTCTCAAATGCACTGAACAAAGAGAATGACATAGATCCCACCATCGTCATATAAGACGAAGGTCCTAAACTATTTCCACCAAACAAGCTATAATTAGCATTAGGACCGATTGGCTGCTGAAAAGCACCACCGAGTGAAGGGGACGGAGGAGGTATATGACCCCCACCATAGGGAATGGCATTAAAAGGGGTATTAGTGCCCACGACTGACCCTCACAAAGAAAAGTTTGAGGTCCCTGCCCCGAGACCCATGGTCTGTAAGGTAGAATAAGTGAGAACTGAAGTCGTATCAAAGTCAGACATCCCATATGAGAAGGGAGTGCCAGTCACGTTTTGAGTTAACAGAATAGTGGTCACAACCATTAAAGGTATCATACCACTACTCGAAATTGTGGGAGTCGGGACAACTGAGGTCCTGACTGGAAAAGGTGGGGGAGGAGGCACGATGCCCCCTCTAGTAGTAGTCGCAATGGGAGTACGAGGAATCTTGAATGAAGTAAAAAAATTTACTTCCATTGTCGCTCGTAGAACTAATTGGTTCTCATAATATGTCACCTCGAGAGGGACAATCTAAATCAAGATCAACAATGACAAGTCAGTAATAAGAGGATTTGTTGGCCTGAAAACTTTTGTCTCTAGGTCAGAAATGATGTATTCCTTTGAAGCTGGAAATTCTCCTCTTGGAGAAAGCTTGGGAACAATTTCCTACTGGTCGATTGCTTCGAATGATCCTTGTTGATCAAGTATTCACCTCAACGGTGGCGGGCGTGGATCCAAAGTAACTGACGACAAAACCTGAAGCCTTTACCACTGATGAAGCTGTTGATCTTACACTTTGTGAAAAGATCAAATGAGACAGTAAGGATTCACTAGCGTAGAACAAAAAGAACACACTAAAAATGTTTCCTAAAGATAAATCAAGTAGTCGACTAACTAGTGGGAAGGATGGTTATTCTAATCGACACTAGAGAAACTAACCGATGTAAGTGAAATTCAAACACAGAAGAACCCTCCAGGTATACTCTATGAAGAATGATCCAAGATCTGCCCTAGGTACCATGGTATACCCCTGCAGTCACCCGTGTAAGTCCGTAAAATATGGGCAACTAGGTTTCCAGCTCGCAGTCAATCACCAGGCAGGTACAGTCGACATTCAGGCATATCGTAATGAGCAGAATAACAAGTCTGAAGCCCTTCAAGGGTGCTGAAGGAAATTGGTCCGAAAGAAAACTGAGGATCTCTAACGAATTCAAGGTCCACAAATCTCCGTAGGAACATGCGATCGATGTTGTTCCCGAGAAATACCCTCAATATACAATCCCAACTACGTTTAGTCTGACTTCGAAGGGGTTATCTCCTTTTCCCTTCCTCACGTGACCTCATGTTTATCCCCTGTGTTAGAGGGGGGTCCCGACTAACTCTTACGATGATGGGATTAAAACACTCCCTATCTTAGACTCCAATGTT
The DNA here is from genome assembly GCA_000966675.3 of Picea glauca. Taxonomy (NCBI): domain Eukaryota; kingdom Viridiplantae; phylum Streptophyta; class Pinopsida; order Pinales; family Pinaceae; genus Picea; species Picea glauca. Next base: position 425,790 of record JZKD02S1919915.1, on the reverse strand, counting down.
TGTTTTAAAGTGGCCTTGAAGAGTTTCCTCTTCACACATAATTCAAGGCCCTAAAACCCTAAACTAGTCGGTGAACCCTACAAACATAAAGTCTAATAAATTTTGAGTTAAGCATTTGATTTTAGGGCTTGATTTACACAAAGGGTGTGGTAGTGAAACTGATGGTGTTATGAAGAGATGAATAAGGAAGATAAATTCAAAGCATTTGAAAGAAAAAATATACTTCGAAATTAAAGCAAAGCTTGTAAAAACTCTTTGTAAAATTCAACTTTTCTAATCAATATTTTAAGATCTTGTAAATAAATAAATCCTAAAACTTTCTTTCGTCTGACTAAGGAAAACTACTTGTATTTCAGGAAATAAAAAATAACTTTGAAACAAAGACTCTTTCTTCTACAAACAACCTTGACTACTTTACCAAACTAAATTCAAGAAAATAAATTATTTTTTATTTTATTTTTCAAACTGCTTTAACAAGAAAAACTAAAGTAATTGTTTTTTCATTTTTCAAAGAAAGAAACAGAAACAAAGAGAAATCTGAAAACAAGATTGATAAATACCCTAAGCTAACTTCAGATCGTAGGGATTCAACCAAGAAACCAAAATGAGGATCTAAAAATTGACAACTCACTCTAAACCTTTTAGGGCAAACAAAATAAAACTAAGGAACAAGTTAACTGAAACTTTAACCCAAGCTATGGCCAAAGACAGATACTCTGACTGGTTCAAGAAAGTCCTGAGAAGTCTAAACTTCTATCAGGAAAGAGACAAGCTATCTCTTTGTTAAAAAACACTTTCAAGACACTTCTATATGCGGGTTGTCTACTCTGCAGAGTGTGTATGTATGCAGGCTATCCCAAAATAGGGCACCTACACCTCTGAGACTTTTCAAAAATAAAAAGACAAGGTAGAATAACAAGTAAGGGAGAGTTGGTATGAACCTTGCAGGTGACCAAAAACCCTTAAAAGACTCAGTAAACTTGAATAAAACTCAACAGGCAATCGAGAAGCCAATCAACAACCCAAAAAATCTCCCTAAAAACCCTAGAGAGACTCCCTAGTGGAGTCACCAATTCTGCTAGCGGGAAAATCCCCATATAACTATACCAAGGTTTAAAGTATAAACATAGAAAATGACTCCCTAAAAGTCAATTTATACACTACCCCAAACATACCAAAATAGTTTAACATAAACCAATGAAATAGTAAATCAGAAACCGTACCTTTTATCCAACGTTTGGTGATGATCTCCTCAAGCTCTATAGCTCCTAAGGCTGCAAGTCTCCTCCCAAAGGCTACAACAAAAACTAGGAAAACAAGGCTACAACCATGCTATTTCTATTCATAAATTAGGGTTAGATATCAATTGTTATGTATAAATCAAAGAAAAGACATAAAACATCGTCATTTGGGACATGGAAATGAGATTATTTTATTCATTAATGAAAGATTGAAACTTACAATCCTTGCAGGTTGAAACTTCACGAACCTGGTCCAAGCTCCTCTTGACAATGCTGCAAGTGCACCTTCAATAATCCTCTTCTCCCAATTTACTAATCACCTTAAAGGGAAGGGAATGGATTGTATGGAAGAAAAGGGGCTAGAGAGGGAATGTTGAGACAATAACTCACAAAAGGTTGCAAATGCTTGGGCAAGGAAGGGAAGGGAATGTGGGCAAAGTTTCACCGTTCTAATGCTTTTTTATTGAAATGGGACCCAGATACCTCCTTTTATATGAAGAAAGGATGGTTATTCAGTTGGGGGATGGGCTCTAGCAGGTGAATTGGTTGGGAAACCTCCAATAGCCCGTAAATTCCATCGAATTCGTCATAAATTTTTAATTTTTGCAACTTTTGGAGATATACGCAGGTTTTTTAGTGTGTAACAAGCGTATGCACATGGGATATCTAGAATGCAACAAGTGTATGTATGCGGGAAGTAGTGCAACAGGGCGCACACATTCTCTAAAAAATGTTTTTTTTAAATAAAGTTCTGCAGCAGTGATTTGGAAAATTATGCAAGTAAGAAGGCCAATGCCATGTATGCATGAGTAGGGCATTTTAGGGCTATAACAACATTGCTTGTACTAAATCTTGAATTGAAGTGTTGCCTTACATATTTGAAAGTGCAACTTAGGTTATAGGTTGCATTGTAATGGGAATGTTATTGCTATGATGGAGTGAGTTCCATTAGGGACAGAGCTGTAGAATACAACTCTTTTGAATCTATTTTGGACAAGAGGTTTGGTATTACCTACATGCATATCATTGGACATGCTAAATTTTATATTCTTGCATTCTCGTGATTATTTTATTTGTGTTGATTGCACTTTATAATATGTGGTGCCTATGAATTAATTGATCTAGAATAAGAGAACTATAATCATAATTGAACATCCACATCGAACCATTATAGTGTCTCAACCTTAATCATCTTGAGAGGTCTAGTTCAGTTGGATATCAACATGCAAATAAGTTCCACTGAAGTTAGAGTATTTGCGAAGTATTGGTTTCTATTGATATGTCAACTAGTTGCTTGTGTGCAAGTTGCACTAAAGAAAAGAGGCCTTGTAGCCATTCTGAAGACTGATATCTCTATATAAGTCTAAGAACATAGAACACAAATTTAATTCCAAAAGGTATCTATGTTAGTGAAGTAAGTGGGATATAAGTCCCTTGCTTATAAATCAATCAGATCCAAGAAGATATAATTTTTTATCCTTCTTGATGTTTATACACAATCCCTAAAATATAATTAAATAAAAAGAAAATAAACTCTAATTATAATAGGCATAAATATTTTTCCATGAATCTTCAATTCTTATTGTTGGGTTAGGTAAGGATGTTGAGAATAAGTCACAAAATTCATTTCCATTCTTACGTTTTATGTACCCTTGGAACATGAGAGGGAGATATTTTCTGCATTTGAAACAACCAACCATATTTCTTACACCAATAAATGTTTTGATAAAGCCACGAATATGGAAAATTATATTTGGATCGAATGTATTCTTAGTTCATCTATTGACCATATTTATGGTCAATTACAATGAATCTCAAATATTTGAGTTTTTTACCTCAAATTTTGCAAAATTAGACATATTCTCTATAAGGTCCTAGCCCTATCACTTGAATTTGCCTCATTCTCTCCTCATATTTTATTATTTTCCTTCTCTTCGATCATGACTAATAATCTTAAGGTATTATGGTGTTTTCATTTATGAATATGAACTTGAGGATTGGTTTATTAAGTAGTCATTATTTCTTACACACTTCTTCATTTAACATCGATGCTTATGTCTTAATATTGTTTTGTTCACTCATGATAAATGAGGCTTATATTATTTCAGAGCATTGGTATGACAATGCATTTTGTTAGGGATGGATACTTCTATAGTGGGTCTCCTCATCCTTATTGATGGCTTGCCTCCTTTGTATTGTTTTTGAGACTATGGTGGTATCCCTCCTTGATTATATAAGCCTTGGCCTTAGTGTTAGTTAGTGGTTGGTTGTTTAGTTGGTTCTTTTCCTTGGTTTATTTTATAATAATGAACCATTGTGAACATGGGATATGCTTAGAAACTATTGGAAATGGGTATTTGGAATTTGATTTTTGGCCATGATTGGGATTGTTTTCCTTCAGGATTTGATGTGTTATGGTATTGGTTTTTGGATGCACTGTCTATTGAGTGTTGCACTAACATTTGAATGGAATTTAACATAGCATGGGTATGTGGGATTGATCTCCTCTATCAATTTGGATATAAGATCTTGTGTAACCTATTCTCTCCTTCCTATATTGCTTACTAATTTCATTTAGTTTTTGGAGTTGGATGCTCAACCCTCACTACAATTTATATTATTTCTCCTTATTGGTTCTTTGTATTTCACCTAGTTGTAACTAACTTTGTGGGTATAAGACTAGTGTGGCCTTGTGGCTCCCCACTTTGATCTCTTAGACTATGTTTACTACTAAAGTTTGAGATTTTGAGGTCACTTTGGATTGGTCTTTGGATTGTGCATCATTGAAGGAAATCACTCTTATTGAGCTTGCATTCGATTTGGGGACTTCTTATTTACTTATGTTTTACATTGTTGTGATTGACTTTGAGATTTTCTCTGCTTATCTTGATGTATATTCTATTGTGCATTTCCATGTCATTTGTTTCAATCCATGTTGTTTTTTCTCTCCTTTTTTTGGGCATACCTCATGCTAACAATATGGTTGTAAGTTTCTTTACCTAGGAAATTTTGATCCTTGTCTTGGACCATCCATTTGTGTTCATATTTGGGTTGTATTTGTTATTTCCTTGATCATTATTTGGAGTAAGTGACCCATGATCTGCTTAACTATGATTTGGGTTAATTCATCATGCTTGCTAAGAGTTTGCTTTGTGAACTTTGGGTTTTTCCTGTCTTTACTTTCCTTAACTCAAATTTGTGATGAGTATTATGTTATTTTGGCGATGTTTCCATGGCCACCTACTTGTGCATTATGTTTGTTTTAATATTTATTATTTCCACTATCCCACTCTTTATACTTGGAAACTATTTATGTTTTAGCATTGTGTGCACAAAGTTTAATTTGACGCTTGTATTGTTCTTGTCCGTGCTTCTCATGCCTAGGTTTGTTGATGCTCATTTTTCTTGATCCAAAATGGGTCATTATGTAATTTTTCATATATTTTGGTACTTTCTAGGTGGAAAAATGGAGCTATTGGCTTGTAGGGGTCCCACTTTGGTGATTTAGGGTACATAACCTTCTGGAGCCCATTTGAGGTTTTGGGGTCAAAAATTTTCAAACATATCTCCCAACCTATCAACTTCATTATACACTTTGAAATATTTCTAATGATGTGAATATCACATCAATTGAAGTTCATATGTGAAAGTTATGCCTTCCTAAATTTGACCTATCTTGTTGACCACCATGGTATCGAGAAGATGCCACATTAGCTTCCCTAACTCATGCATGTGGAGATAGTCATGTCTTGGCTTTCAAGAATATGTTAAAGGGCCCAAAACTTTAACATTAATAGGAGGTTGAGGCATGTAAAAACCATAACCCTAAATGGATAGCATTATTTGTTAACTATTAGGTTTCTAGGAAAGGAAGGGGTTCCATTGTTATTATATTGTGTAGTTTTCCATAGATGAGTAAAGCATCTAGGAGTGGGATATTGAAGTAGAATAGAGGAAGTAGAAGATCTTGTAGCAACCATGTTTTCCAAAGTGTCCACGAAAACTCCATGCCGAGTTCCCTTTTCTTTGTATTTTCATTTCATAACTAAGAAGAAAAGAGTAGAGCATAGGTCTCATATTATAGATGGATTTTTCCTATATTGGGTTTTCCTGGGGTACATCTCATGTTTATTGTGTGGATGGTGCATTATTTTCTTAGCTTCTTTCATTTTAGTTTTACTTTATTTAATATTTCATGCATTAATATGGTAACATTAAATTTGGAATCTAAGTAAAACACAATATAATAAGAGATTTCAAAATATTGTAAGATCTGTTGTGATGAACTATTCTAGTGGAATACCCATTGCAGTTTACATATCATATTGGTATCTTATCAGCTTTCTTTGGGGTTTTTGGGAAGTTACAGTATCTAAGAATTTACATAAAGTGTGAAAACTCTAACCATGGTTGATTAGTACATTAAAAATCCATGTGACGAGTCATAAGATAGATTTTCAAATATAGAAGCATAAGTCACTAACATCTCTTGCAATATGGCCATTATCATGGCATCTCTAGATAACAAGTTCGGTCCTTTCAGGGAGTTTGGTGGATCTAACTTAGAAGTTGGATTGGATGAGAAATATGGAGATAATGAAGACCTAGAAAATGAATAGAAAAATGGACCAAAGAAAGAGAGACCAAGTTTTAGTGCCATCACTTCTTCCCAATCTTCATTTAAAGTGGCCAATGAAAGTGGACATCAAAGCATACCAAGGTGATATTTATGATATTAATTGAATCAATGATTGCAACACTTATAAGTCTATTTCAATGTTTGTAACAAAGTATAAGAGAAAACAATTCATTTTCAAAACTTAAGTTAGAGAGCCATGCCCAAAATTAGTGGGAAAGTCATAGGGAGATGCTTAGGTTGGAGGGTGATCTCCCAATAACTAAGTGGGAGGTGTTTAAAAACCTCATTAATTACCAATTCTATGCTATTGGGTATGAAGAGGACCAATGGATCCATTGACATTACTAAAATAAGAAGCAAGGGATAAGTGCACAAGTGTACACCATCGAGTGCAAAAAAATGGATATTATGTTGGGTATATCTCCCAAGAGCACATATGTACTCATCAAGTATTTGGGTTGTCTACACAATCATTTATGGAGGCAAGTGATGCTCTTTAAACCTAATAAAGTTGGTGAGGATTTTGTACAAGAACAATATCTAGAAAACACGGGTAAGAATAAATGATAACCAAGTGGTTTCGATCAAGAAGACCACAAGCATGGGTCCTAGGAGAGAAATATGAAGTGGAAATGAAAGGAAAAGAAGACAACAACCAATTTTCATTAGTGAAACAATCCAAATATCCATTGTAACCATTGTAATATTGATGGTCAGGCTAAAGACAAATGTTGGAATCTACATCCTGATATGAATTCAAATAATTGTAAGAAGGATTCCAAGAAGAAGAACACACTAGCCATGGAGTCAAGCAAGAAAGTAGAGAGAAACTCAGATGTAGATGAAAAATATTGTCTACACCATAATGCAAAAGAATGTGAATTTGAATATCCTCCATCCCAAGTAAGAGAATGAGATGACTAAACTCTTCCATATTAAGATTTAGGTCAAGAAGATAAAGGTGTATCCTTTATTTGATTATGTTTCTGTTGTGCCAGGAACTAAAAACCCTCCATTTTCTTGTAATTTACTTGCAAATATTCCTCAAGAAAATTGAGACCTTTTATTTTTTTCTTGGAAAAATCTTCAACTTTCATCTTCTTAATGATTTTTCCTCCCAATCATGCCACTTCAGGCTTCACATTTAAGCCAAATCTGTATCTTTCAACTTTGGATACTTAAACAAATTTCTATGCTAAGTTTTTGTTTTTGGCCGAGTTAATTTAAAATCCTCCAGTGTACACCAGAGGAGTTACCAAAAAATACTATGGTGTACATCAAATGAGTTCCCTTCATAAGTTTTAATAACCATACGCCGAATTTATTTAAACCTCTCCAATAAGCCTTTTCCACCAAATGAGTTAATATTAAATCCTATGGTTTGACTGAAAAGGTTCCTATGAACTCCTCTGATCAAACCAAAGGTGTTCCCTTCTTTCCCTCTGATGCAAACCGCCACCCTTCATGCCAAGTCCTTTGGTATACACCAAGGAATTTCCCACGAAGTACTTCGATGTACGCTGGATTACTTTGCATCAAATTTTCCAGTTTGTTCCTTGCAACGTCATAGCACACATTTAATGTGCCCAAAACTATAAATAAGCACTCGACCCTCAATTCTTATTATATTATTGAAAGTTGAGAAAAGGAGAGTAAGGCCCCAAGCGAAGAAAGGTCGAACCTGGAGATTCCTCCCTCTCAACAAACCAACACCATCTATGTGTCGATTAATCACCAGGTAATCCCTAAACATGACCATACCTTGTTATTTTGCTGGTTTATATCGTAAGCTTTAAGGTTTTGAATTGCATAACAAGGACTCCATCTTGTGATTAACCATACTGATATCCCATTCAACAAAACCTTTCCCTCTTTCACTGCTAGTTAATATCCCATGGTCCAATCATGGTATCACTGTAGGTCTTGTCCCAATTCCATTTACCCAGTCACGCCAATTCCAAACAGTCCTTGAGAAATTGCCTATCAAAACAACCCTAGCTACTATCACATCGGATTTTTGGTTGTACATTCCCTCCCCTCACTTTGAAAGGTAACAATCCTTCACTTCTCACCCAAGAAAAAAAGACCTCAGCCTTGATGACATTATCCCATTTCCTTATCCATTTCCCAATACTTAATAAAATTTCAAGAAAATGGCTTTGTAAACTGACAAAGTTTTCATCGATACTACTGGTTTATTCGGATTTGTTTGCAATAACTCCTTTGGTATTCATAGAATAAGTTATATTAACTATGTTGGTCCTTCACACATCAACGAAATTTGCACTAACCTCTCCCCGAAAAACTTGATATAAAATTCTCTAGTATTACTGGAGGAGTTAACACAAACATCGTTGGTATACACCAAGACTCTTTCCATTAACTTTTCCAGTGTACACCAACATAGTTGACACTAACTCTTCCGATATCCATCAGAGAAGTTCATAAGAACTACTCCAGTTTCAAACAACTTGGACCTTTTTCTACTCTAGTTTTCTAAGGTGTTCACCATGCCTACCACTATACTTTCCTCATCTGATGATGACCTTCCACCCAACATCAACACCAATGATTCCTCGGGTATTTCTTATAAGATTCTTAGGAAAATTATTTCTTGGATGAACATGTATCAATTATGATTATTTCCTTGCATTGAACTCATATTTACTTTTCTAGGTTCAGGTATTTCTCCGAGAAAGAAAACAACCAAGAAAGAACCTACCACCGAAGCCTCCGGAAGCGGTCAACATATTGAAGATGAGCCAGATATTGTTGGATCCATGTACAATGACACTTATGTATTCTTGGAAAAAGGAGAAGATGTACTTGTATAAGGGGATGTGTATCAAATTTTGAAAAATCATAGATTTGCTACAGATGTTGAATACCAGGACGAACTAAATATTTTCAAGAACATTAGAAAGTATGGGATATTAAGAGTAGCAGAATGTGTTGTTGCATTCCCTTGCACTGACACCATTGCATGCATACTGAAACATGTAGATGTGGTGAATAGGCTTGTCTGCAAAGTTATGGGGGACCCATAACATCATTCTAGCCTGCAAACCTGGCCAAATACTATCATCTGGAGAAAGGGACCAGAAATATAGACAATGAACTTCTTGGTGAGTTTAAATATTCATACAAGGACCTATGCCCCACATGGTATAAGATAGATAAGCAGTTCAAACTCAGAACCACTGGTGGGTATCCCATGATCACCCTCACGAGGCCTTGTCCATACATGGTTTCCATGTTATGCAAGATTTACAGGGAACAAGATGCCTCCAAGTTTCCCCTCTCATACATGCCATTAATCCAATACTGTGAAAACAAAAGGTTTTCATTCAATTGGGATGACATACTGTCATCAAACCTAGTAGAGGCCATCACCACAGTTGTAAAATCTCAACCAAGAACCTTCCCGAGTTTCTATATGTCAACATATCTCATAGAAATCATGTGCGTCACCCCCCAATACCCAAAGATGGGTTGGGTGTGGCAGCCAAAAGACACCTCCATCCATATATATTGCAAAGTTCTCTGGGAGCACAAGTACAAGACATAATGCCAAAATATATGTGAACACTTCATGGCTCCGTTATATGATTTCATCTTCTGCACACCTTCCCCATGCATGAAGGAAAAGGAAATGGATATCATAAAGAGGATTATGGATTGGTAACGAATAGAGAACAACACTTATATCAGGATATATGGTGTTATGAAATCCTCTCATCTCCTTCCATGATTTGTACCAGAAAAAATGGTACTCTAGAAGGTGGCTTATCAAACAGTGATCAACGGAGTTGGAGGAATACTCTATCAAGACAAGAAGGAAATATGTCCACCACTCATGTTATGCATTGCATCCAACTCTTTCTTGACCACCAAGCAATCCCAAGAGGAATTAAATATTCTGTTAACTTACCACTTCAAAGAAGAAAGGTTCATGAGGCACGACCCAAAGAAGTTCATTAAAGAGAATTTCAACAAACTAGGGGTGCCTTGGGAGTATACATAAGAACTTTGGGAAGAGGAAGAAGTACACTAAAATGCTATACATTACAATAACATCTTCTTTAAAAGATGAAGTAGACCCTTAGGGAGAATTGAAGATGAAGAAAAGGCATGAGAAGAGGCTAGAAAGAAAGAAAAAGAATAAGTAAAAATAACATCTTCCGCTACTGTATCTACATAGTATGGATCTGCAGAGGAGGAGGAAACATTAGTAGATAGGAAAATAAAAGATAAGAATAAGTTTCACAAGAAGAAGAATGACGCCTAAAAAAATAAAAGGAAGACTAAATCCGACAAAGCTAAAGATAAAATCAATGCGACAGCTGTAGCAACAACAACCACAACTCAAACAAAAGAAAAGGTAGTTTTCCAGAAGGAGGCTAATAAAAAGGAAATAGCTTGAAAATACGCAGTAGAAGCAACAACAACAATGGAAGCGACACATAGGGAAACCAAGCAAGCTATGGATAAAGTAGCAGAATAATAACAGAGGAAAAAGGATCAGAAATAGTGAGACATTCCTAATGGACACCAACCTACCATAGATATTCACGACAGACACCAGTGGTCAATCCCAAATTGGTGGCCTTGATATGGTATTTCGAGCCCCGTTTAAAGCAACAAAGTTCTCCAACTTGAATAAATTCACCTACTACAAGGATTTAGGAAAAATCATACAAGAACAGGTGAAGAAGGTTCCTATAATGGGAGGAGACCCAATCTCAATTGTTACATAGACCCCTATAACTAAAGATGTTAGAGAATACCTCATCACCATATCCTCCGCCGGCTCTACTTTCATGACTTCCATATAATACAATGTATGAAACTTGTGCCAGTAGAATCTAGAGAAGGAAGTGAGGATTAGGGAAATTGAGGAGAAGATTCAATAGGTAAAGGTAGATGAAGGAAGCCTACAAAGATTCAAAGATAACACATAAAAGGTCATAACTAAGATCGAGGAATACGTAATTGACATGTATGCTCACCTGCACATGTTCCAGGGCATAGATTCTTTCATTGTAGATCAACATAGCAGGGTGCAGGCTAAGATCACACAATTCAACACTATTTGGGAGGGAATGAAAAGTATTGATACATGGATTGCAGAAAACCTGGATGCGTTATTCAAGCTCTATCGTCCCTCAGCCAAGGAAAGGAAAATGGAAATATATGCACTAGATTATTACCAGAAAGAAGAACAAAGGGTAGACAAAGAAACAACTATCTCAATGGTGATTTGTTCACGCATGCACAATAATTGATTAAGATACGCCGACTCCACCAGCTACTAGATATTGGAAAAAACCTTGTAATGGAGGAACTTGTTGACAAGATACAAGACAACACAAGTCGTATATGGGAGGTCACTGAGCCAACCACCACAGTAACAACATACCTAATATAACAACACCTTATTCAACCGGAAAAGGTCCATACTATGGTTCAGGCATTCATGGCTACATTATCAAAAGATATGCAGACCCTTGATGACAATGTAGCTATTCATATGACTACCATAAAAGATATTGCATACTGTAGACTCATATCTATGTACAATCATCTGGAAATATGGATAGTATACCTTCAAGACAAGAGTCCATAAAAATACGAAATATCAAATTCAAAATTGCTATTACCTATACTTTGTTTTTTCTTTTCTAAAATACTCTCAATTTTGTCCCTACTTTGTACACATGTCATCAAGTAGAGGGAAGATGAACAATTTTGTAAAAAATTATTTAAGGGGATACAAAGAGTCACAAGGGAGTTAGAAAAAAATTGTATAGATATAAGCAGAGACCTACTTTGGAAGGGCTCTTCAATCTTTGTATACACTCTAGAACTTCTTTTGGAGAAGATACTTGGTTAATGAATATTGAGAAGCCCTTAGGGCCATGTTTATGAAAGGGAAAACAACTTGCACGTGTTGTTTTTTTGTTGTGAACTATATCAGGAATAATGTATGTTGTTCACATGGACTCTAAGGATGTGTTTGCTTATAGACTAATCTAACACAATCTATATCTCTTTCGTGGTTTTGTTGTTCCTCTTTATCTTTTCATGTCCTATGTATATTAGTTATGTTGTATGCGAATAATATAGTTTGGAATTTTTTGGTTATATATTTTGCATGCACATATTTCTAACTTTTCCTCTTCATTACGTCTATCGGGGTGAATTTTCTAGTAGGTTTCAATTTCTATACAACTCATTTGGTTAATATAACTCACTCCTAGCTAGGATATGATAGATTAGATATATTTTCATACATAGTCTTCATATACATGTTTATATTTCATAATCATCCATCCTCACCCCTCATAACTAGAAATGGCAGCCGAGCCAGAATCTGGATGGGTCTCCTAACCCAAATGGTGCATGGTCTAATTGAGACTTTGTACCAGGGAGTACCCCTTACTGTTGTTGGGACATTTATACCCATCAATAGGTTCATAGGAAAACCTCACATTAGAAGATCTTGTTGAAAAGTGTGTATTAGAAGTTCATGACCATCCTCATCGATATCCATTAGGATAAGTAAATAAGGGTGCAGAGCTTATGCCACTAAGTAGTGTAAAATCAATTTTTTTATAAGTGCAAATTATATTGATAAAGTGTTGGTATATGTACTACTGACACTTGATATGTGGGGTTTAGTGTTTGGAAGCCCCTACATGTACATGAGGGATGCAATATTCATGAGGAGATAAAATCAATACCACTCGATCAATGATGGGAATCCCTTAATCATAAATGTACACAAAGGTAAATCCAAAATATATTTGGTAATTTCTAACCAATACAAGAAATTGATCAATTCTAGTAGGAAGTTGGTATTACTCTTGTTTAGAGAGAATCAACTAGGAGATAAATCAGTAAAAGTAAAGTCATCTCTAGAGGGATGTATCAAAGAGCATAAAAATTAGTTGGATGAGCTCTTTCATTCCTACATAAAGTGTTCCATGAGCCAAAGGGTTACCACCTTAGAAGGAAGTGGAGCATGAGATACAATTGTTTCCTAACTCCCCATTGCCAAATCTCAGGTTGTATATATTGTCCATCCTAGAAGTAGATGAAGTGAAGAAATGATTCAACCTCACCTTGTGGGTCAACTATCATCATAGTACCCAAGAAGGACAATAATTGGATAATGTGTATCGATTACAAATATTTAAATAATATCACTCTTAAGAATCGATACACTCTGCCTAGGATTGATGACTTACTAAATTAGTTGCAGCATGCCAAGTACTACGCCAAGTTGGATCTCAAATCGAGATGCCACTAGGTATGAGTTAAAGAGGAATACATCTGGAGGACTACCTTTAAGATAAGGCAAGGTCTATATGAATGGATGGTAAATCCTTTTGGTTTATGTAATTCACTAGCTACATTTAAGTGTTTGATGAATGATGCAGTGTGTTAGTTTCTATTATTTTATATATCTACCTAGGAAGAACATATATAACTTCTCATGTAAATGTTAGAGATTATAAAAAACATCAATTGGTGGAAAACATTAAGAAATATGGATTTTTTGAAAAATCATTGATGTATTTGGGGTATGTGATTGGTGGAGGGGAACTCAAGATTAATCTCGTGAAGATAGAGGACATCCCCAAGTGGCATGTTATCCCCACTTTTAGGGATAACTAGGAGATCATGTATCGAGGCCCACAAGTCCTAGACATGGAGTACCGAGAGCCGGATTGACATTTAGCATGGCGCTGGAGGGCCCATCTGTTCTCCCTTTCAGTGCCTCTACCTTGCCAGCAACAACACCATCCATTACCATCGGCTTGGTCTTATGTCAAAGATGGTTCTTGCTCCACGAGGTAATGAGTTCGGGTATCATGGTACATATCACTCTGATCTTAAAAACCTTTGAATATGTGCATTTAATTCCTTTTGTTTCTAACAAATGCTTGGATCTTACACTTTCTCTCTTGACCATGTCTAGGGGGATTGACATGATGCCCTAGTAAGCATGTATCTGTAGGTTCTATTTTTCCACTGGGGGGATTTCTGAAAAGTCATCATCTGCTCCCTTCATAACACCATTTTTTCATCTTGCTTCCCACTCATCTATCCCATTACACTTTTCTGGGAACTGGGTTGACCTATCATTTGAGGGTTGCACCTTACCTCATGGGAAGAAGGGGATAAAGGCATAGAAGGTAAAAGAAAGCTAGAAAAAGATAAAATCCTTAGAATAAAACCTCAAGATGCTTCACCCAAGGATCCCCAAGAAAGAAATAAAAGGCTTCTCAACAAGAAACAAGAGGGACCCGTAAAATAATAAAACAAGACCTAGTCAGAGAATAGGGGGTCTCATCACAAGCCAACCTATTAGGTCCATGGGTACCTAGCAGTATGACATTACCACTAGCTGGTTACCATGCTAGGGTAGTGACCCTTGGTTGCATGGCCAAGGGAAAGGCAGTCTCATCACGAGCCAACCTTCTCATTTCTGTGAAAGTACTTGTGGGTAACACTATCACCACTGGTCACCACGCTAAGGAAGTGTCCCCTGATTAGCCTCTTGAAGAAGTATCAATAAAAGAGTAAAGAATAAATAATAAAAGGCATGAATGGGCTTGGAAAAGATTGCATCCATGACAGGTGCAACTCACTTTCTACAAAGGCACCCACAGGTAAATATTTGCACCCTCTTCTCTCATTGCACCCACTTTCCTGGACATCCCTTATCCACATCACCCACTTGTATGGATCAGATGAGGTCTCTTCTAGAAACTTTATTTTTCCAATGGACACTAGCCCAATAGGACGCCCTGTCACTTTCTCCAAACTTGTATTGGAGGCTTGTATAATGTCTTTGAGCTTTTAAATGGGATAATAGGGGTTTTATGCACATGTTTAATAATATTGATGATGATATGTGATTGATGTTAGAAAAACAGGACCGCGGAGCAATAAAATAAAACAAATGTGGAAACAAAACACAGAAGATACACAATACAAGAGAGACACAGATTTACGTGGTTCACCCAGTGTGGGCTA
>JZKD02S1919915.1:299717-348757 GCA_000966675.3 Picea glauca | reverse complement strand
AATGTATGCAGTTGTTAATGTTGAGAATTTGAAATTGTATGAGCCTCCTTTGATTGATGATCAAGGAGAGCATGTTTAGATTCCTTCTATAGATGATTTTTCCCCAGAATATCTTTCAAAACTGCATGAAGACACCATCCTTGACAGGAGAATGCGAACTTCGAAACGAGGAAATGTGGAGTATATTCAAGTTGGTCTTAAAGGTATAAATCCAAGAAAAGACAAGTGGATTGAGGTTGGAAGAGTGAGGGAACTATACCCTCATCTTCAAATAGACTGGAAATAGTCTTTTGGAGGTCCAAAATCTTTCCAATGGGGAGGTGTGATTCAGGGGATCAAATTTTGCTCAAAAACTTCAAAGTGTTCGAAATCGCTTCAAATTGAACGAGAGCGTAGGCCTCGTCGTTACGAACCCAACGCAACTCATTTGGGTTCAAACGGACGTCAAGAGCGAGAGATATTGCATTCTGTTCAAATTTACAAACAGGCAAAAAAAAGGGTGCTGACTATACAGTCCGTACAGTCTGTATGGATGCTGACGTGGCAGACCGTACAACATGTGGCAGGTCGTATGACATGTGGCAAGAAGCTATTGAGACAGTTGGCATGTGACATGGCTTGTTGGCAGCGAACGGGATGGCGACACGTGGCCCAATCAATGGCCGCCATGTGTCACATGTTTATTGGATTAAAATCTTTGCACTTGGCAGGAGTCAACCCCGTGACCTCCGGGCAGGGTAAAGCCTTGGGAAAGGTCGCCCAACCATCATGCCCGCATGTGTTACTTAACATATGTATGTGTTGTAATATATTTGAATTTGCAAAAATGTGTATTGGGGCATGAATCGGGCCGGGGCTAAGCCCCGGCCCACGATTATATATATGTATTGCATATGACTGGTGCTACGGGCGGTTAAACCCACCATAATATATATATGTTGTAACCATTTTGAAATGCATGCGGTTTGACATATAACATGTGACCAATGTGTATGCGTGCAGTTTAATCCTACGGTTTTGTATACGGTTTGAACTTTGGCCTTGTTGTGTATTACGCGCAGTCATGTGGTGACCATGTGCCCACGAGCCTTGGTAGTTAAAGGCCGATGCGTAATCGTTCGACAATTTGTACCAGTTGTGCAATTGCACCCAATGCTAAGTTTTTATGCTTAAATATGCATGTGGGCTAGGTTGAGCGAACAAGGGTGCGTTTTGTAGATGCAGAGATATCAAGTTTGAAGGGGGGACTTCTAGGAAGCCTATCTTCTTCAATTTTTAGCCAAACGAGGTGCCGAAAAATCCCAACTAGGGGTTTTTGGACATTCTGAAGCCATTGGAGCAGTCTATTTGGCATTTTGAGCATTGTAAAGAACATTTTTGAGCACTTTGAGAAAATAATACAAATGATCCATTGGAAGCTGGACCAGGAGATGTAGCCCAAGAGAGGGGTGAACTCCTTTATCATTTGTTGTATTATGTGTTTTCTGTTCACTGATTTTGCTACTGTTTATATGCATCTTGAATGAGTAAATCCTATTAAAGTTGTGTTGCAAAGTTGATCCATTTTCATTTTAACACATAAATTTTACTTGTAAATAATTTCAAGAATACAAGTCTTCTTCATTTTTAGATCACCTATGTTTGTAATCTCTCCTACCTAGTGAGTTGTCACCCTATCTTGGAAGCTATTGGTTATGTGGCCTGTGTGTCCACCATATTGTCTCAAAGGGTTCTCACCTGTTGTTGGTGGTCGACTCCAATCTCCCTATGTTGGTTCCACAGAGTGAACCCTCGATTACTCAGAGCTCGTTTTTGATAATGAACCAGTCAAGTATATCGTTGACTGTTATGAGTTGGTGGAGTAACGTCGACCATGGTGATTATTGGTTCGTCTCTGTTAATAGCAATGAAAATGGTTTTTATTATTGGTAGATAGTCATTGCATTATTTATGATGACAATTGAATTGATAGCTCAACATGTTTAATTGGTTGATTTGAGAAAGGGAAATGGATACAAAGTCGTTGTCTCTTGTGTTGTAACAATTGGATTGTTAACCCAACATTATTTTATGGTTTAATTAAGTCACATCGATGCTTCTTGCATTATGCGTTGGTCTGTGTGGGTTTCCCAGAACATGGTATAAGCTGAAATGATGATTGTTGTTACTGTGTGTTTAAATTGTCTGATCGGGATCATTGAAATTGAAAAGATTGATAGTTGTGACTTGGTTGTTTGTTGTGTATGTTTTATGGATATTGGGCATCATATCAGAGATGGGCATAGGTTCTATGACAGTATGGTTTCATTGCAATTTAATTGTTAAATTGAATTGAGGAATGGAATCAGGCACGATTTTAAAAGAACCTGTGTCTGTGCTTGATTTGAAGGATTAATTTATGACAATGGTTGATGGTTTGGATGTTGAACAGAGTCGATACAAATGACTGCGTGTTCATTGGAATTGTGTTAAATGTTAAAAAGAAGAAGTGAGAGTGTTGTAACAAATATTGAAATTTTGGCTTTCGGTCACTTAGGAGAATGAATGGAAGCATCGGTAGTAGAATGACCGCATACACCGAGCATTAAGCCACATGGAGAAAAATTTCATGAGGCCAGGTTTTTTTTTTTTTTTTTTTGTCATCGGGGATTTGGTCGACGTAGATATTTTAATAACTACAACACCGATCCCCAAATTCACTAAAGTATTAAAGGATAAGCCGGGTCAAATAAAGATTAAGAAAGATTAACGTTAATAAATCTCATCGTAATTTCACAATTCGAGATTTCTCGCGTCAAGTATTATCGAAGTCCCGACACTTAAATCCATGAAAGGTTAAAGATTAATCTCTAATCGTGATTAATTAAGAGATTAAAACAAATGATTATTGTCTAATTAATCCCATCGCGATTTGGGATTCCTTGCATGTCATAACTCTTGAAGACATGATCCCTAAAACCTGAAGGCCCGAAAGAGTGCAATGTAAAAGCCGAAATCTATTTCGGGGATTTGGCCGATGTGAATATTTTAATAACCACTGCTTCATTTCCCTAAATCCCGAAAACCCGAAATCGAGACTCCAGTCATAAGCAAAAATGCTTTAGAAAAATGCAATTTTCTCAGCCATGGAGAGGTCATTTTTCGCGTTCAAATAGTCGATCGACATATACAAATCCTAAGTTGTCCATTGGTGTATTCAAAATTTAATTTTGAGCTTGGTAAGGCAGTCAAAATTCCCCCACAAGATGAGGTTCGTTTTCAGAAATATGGCGTTTTTACTGTGTTGAGACATCATTTTCAAATGAGGATTCTGAGCAATTGGAGTATCATTTTGAGAAACAGTTGGAGGAGTTTGTGCCTAACACATCATATATTATTAGAATCTTTCAATTTTCCTACAAGTGTGAATCAAATCCATCTCCGAGCCCTAATTTTTGGATTTCATATTTTCTTGTTTTGACACATGTTTGTTAAATGCATATTTGGGAAAAGTGAAAAGGGGTATCAGGGAACTGAGAGAGGTTTTTGCTTAGAATAAATAGATGCACAAAAGCCTCTTTTAGTTTATACACAGCTATCACGATTCGAGAGATACAGAGCCATAACCACAGCCCTAGTTTTCGGTAGTTTGGCCCATTTTCTATGGCAGAAAGTTTCAAGAATTGGTTGCAACTGTTGTTATCTTTTAGATTAGAGAGGATTTCAACCTCAATAGATATATGAGGCATATTTTTAAAAGGAAGGGGGAGGGATTAGTAATCCTGGGCTGTAGCACTTGTTTTCATTTTTAATAAAAGAGTGCAGAGCATTTTCGATCTATACCAGGGATTCTTGTGATTTTGTTTACAAAGAATGTCTTATTGCTTCGTTTTTACATCATTTCACTTGGTTTTATTTCCATTTGCTTCCAGATTTGTAACTGTGTTTGTAATAGAATTCATCCATTTGTTAGATTCTCTATTGCTGGACATGTTATAGGTTTTTTCTTGCAGAGATATGAAGGTTCAGAATTCATCCTTGCTAGATGCTCTGTCCCAACTATCTCTTTCCACTGATTTATGCTTGGATTTCACTCATTGCTAAGTGATCCTTACATTTTGATATGTTTTCTCTTTATTCTGCTGCCATACCTTTTATAAATCCTTCGCTCTGTAATTAACTTCTATCTTGCCTCTACTCCATGGATTTCCATTTCCGAAACACTCCTATTACTTGCTTGATCATTTGACTCCATGCCCAATGGACTACTTTCTGATCCAACCCATCAACCCTGAAAACCCAAAACTTTTTGTTACCCACAGATCTGCCTACTGTTAAGCTTATTGGATATCCTATTGACACATATTTTTGAGAGATCCCTCTCGGGTTGGAAGGGGAAGTTTCCAATCAAAAGTGGTTTGAGGTTATCTCAGAATTTACTTGCATGCAACCCAAGTCAAGTCCGAGTGACAAAATTTATTTCATTTAAAATGTGCTAAGTCTTGACTCTATTACAGCCTAGAACCAACTCTTGCGACAACATTTTCTGGCATCGTTGTTGGGGACGGAGGAAAGAAGTTATCTTCTCTGGGATACGACAAAAAGTTCAGATCTATTTCTTGATGGTGAACAAGGGATAGGCATTCAATTAGTTGTGATCATTCACCTGGCGACTCCTTGGTTCAAAGACTCTACATGATTCACTAGCGACACCATTGGTCTAAAAATGGTGGATTTGTTCACTGCTCGGATTGCTGCGAGGTTTTCTCCTCTCGACTTTGCAAATGTTTATGGTTTTCCAAACACTATTCCAGACATTAAAGTTTGGGAAGATGTCCTTCCTAAATTTGGAGAATATGTGGACGACAATCCCGCCCAACACTTGTTTGAATTCCACAAGCTCATGGATGAATTAAATATACATCATGAAGATGTCCTCATGAAACTGTTTATGTTTTCGTTGGAAAGAGATGCTAGACTCTAGTATAAATATTTACCTCATTCCAGTATTCCTTCATTGAAATATTTTCACATACTTTTTCATCAACATTGTAAAAGAATCTATTCAGCTGAAACACTTTTTGAATATTGTTGTAATATAAAATTCATAGGACAAATAGATCAAACACATCTTCTTGAAGAGGAGGAAGGAATATCAGAAATTTCTCAAGTCAATGAAGATAATCAGTATGAAGAAGAGTTGGCTGATAAAAAAGTAGGATATGATAGCTCTTGTGATCACATTCAAGAAGAAGATATTTAGCATCATGGTCATTATGCAGAAGAGAAAGAAAACAATAGTTGCTTGATCTAGAAATTGCATAGACCACCTCCTCCTTTAACAGAAGAAGAGATAGATCTGCTTCTAAACAGTCATGTTGCAACCCCTGCTTACATAGATCTGCAACATTCACATAGTCCTGAACTTGTGAGTGAAACTTCTTCTATTACTGAAAATGAAAATCTAAGTTTAAATCATGACAACCATGGAACTTTAGAGGAAGTTAGTAAACCAATTTATGATGATGATTTCCAGCGAGAGGATCATCTTGTAGGAACTGTTTTGTTTCATGAAGAAGATAGGGTTGTCATGTTTAATAACCTTGAAGAATGTTTGTTGTTCGAAGATGCTTTAGACTATGATTTGGAGGATTGTGGATCTGAGATAGATAGTTTCACAACTGATATTCCTAGCATTTGTCTAACTGATGACACTCCTGAGTTATCTGATGAACCTGTTTATGATGAATATCCATAAGAACAAGAAGAGCCGATTTATTTTTCATCACACACAAAAATTTACAAGAGTCCTCCTTTGTTTGATGAATGTGATGAAAGTGTTTCTGAAGATGATGAGCAGCAAGAAACTTTGGTTCAACAGGAAATAAATCAACAACATCATGAAAGAGATCATCCTATGTATGACAGCTACCAAGAAGATATATGGACAACAGGTGAAGGACATAAGGAGGGGTTACTGAAACAATTGATCTCTCCTCCCTGTTTAGCAACCATTGAGCAATAGACCAGTAAGTTTCAATGCGACATTTTTGCACCAGTGGAAGAAAAAATCAGCAGTGGACAAAGTGTGCAAAAACATTTCAGATAGCTTGCCCAATAGGAGGAAGTATGGATTAATTGAGAAAGTGGTATATCTCTTCCCTTCTACGATCCAGTAGTAGTTTATATGGAGTCAAAATGGGGGACTGAATTTTTTATTTCCAACTTCTTGAAGTCTAATTTTCAAAACTGTAAGTACCTACTCCCAGGGCATGTTTTGAAATTTGTAGCTGCTCCTGTCATCCTTTTTCTCAAAGATGGAAGTATAATTAAGTTTGTTAGTTGGATACTCGCTTGGTTGATTTAGAAGTTTTCCTATACTTGAACAAAGTAGTGATATTGGTTAGAGTAGGTGATGTATATAAATAAGCTTGACTTTGAGCACTAGAGTACAACAATGGTTTTCAGTATGTTTCCGGTTTAGTTTGGAATCCAGTATGGTTTTGTTTAAAGCATTACGACACCATATCCTAATGAATGCATAAGCGGTTTTTTGTTTTGGAAAGGTGCAAGTAAAGCGACAGAGTTTATAGTTTGATAAGGATGATTTCAGGTCGCCCAATGGATGAAGGAATGTGGTCTAATGTTCTTGGTTCTTTGCAGGAAAGCACCATCCCTAGATGGAGCCTCTGTTGTAACAAATATTGAAATTTTGTCTTTTGGTCACTTAGGAGAATGAATGGAAGCATTGGTAGTAGAACGACCGCATACACCAAGCATTAAGCCACATGGAGAAAAAGCTCGTGAGGCCGGGTTTTTTTTTTTTTTTTTGTCGTCGGAGATTTGGCCGACGTAGATATTTTAATAACTACAACACCGATCCCCGAATTCACTAAAGTATTAAAGGATAAGCCAGGTCAAATAGAGAATAAGAAATATTAATGTTAATAAATCTCATCACAATTTCGTGATTTGGGATTTCTCGCGTCAAGTATTATCGAAGTCTCAACACTTAAATCCACGAAAGGTTAAAGATTAATTGCTAATTGAGATTAAATAAGAGATTAAAAAAAATGATTATTGTCTAATTAATCCCATCGCGATTTCGTGATTCGGGATTCCTTGCATGTCATAACTCTTGAGGACATGATACACGAAACCCGAAGGCCCAAAAGAGTGCAATGTAAAAGCCGAAATCTATTTCGGGGATTTGGCCAACATGAATATTTTAATAACCACTGCTTCATTTCCCCGAATCCCAAAAACCCGAAATCAGGACTCCATTCATAAGCAAAATTGATTTAGAAAATTGCAATTTTCTCAGTCGTGGAGAGGTCATTTTTCACGTTCGAATAGTTGATCGACATATAAAAATACTAAGATATCCATTGGTGTCTTTGGAATTTCATTTTGACCTTGGTAAGGTAGTCAAACACACCCCACAAGATTGGGCTCGTTTTCAGAAATATGGCGTTTTTACTGTGTTGAGTCATCATTTTCAGATGAGGATTCTGAGCGACTAGAGTATCATTTTGAGCAACGGTTGGAGGCTTTTGTGACTAACAAATCATATATCATTAGCCTCTTTCATTTTTCCTACAGGTGTCACATATTCGAAGAATCAAATCCATCTTCGAGACATAATTTTTGGATTTCATATTTTCTTGTTTTGACACATGTTTGTTAAATGCATATTTGGGAAAAGTGAAAAGGGGTCTCAGGGAACTGAGAGATTTTTTTTCTCAGAATAAATAGATGCACAAAATCCTCTTTCAGTTTATACACAACTGTCATGATTCGAGAGATACAGAGCCATAACCGCAGCCCTAGTTTTCGGTAGTTTGGCCCATTTTCTATGGCAGAAAGTTTCAAGAATTGGTTGTAACTGTTGTTATCTTTTATATTGGAGAGGATTTCGACCTCAATAGATATATGAGGCATATTTGTAAAAGGAAGGGGGGGGGGAGTAGTACTCCTGGGCTGTAGCACTTGTTTTCATTTTTAATAAAAGAGTGCAGAGGATTTTCGATCTATATCGTAGATTCTTGTGATTTTGTTTAAAGAGAATGTCTTATTGCTTCGTTTTCACATCATTTCACTTGGTTTTATTTCCATTTGCTTCCCGATTTGTAACTATGTTTGTAATAGAATTCATCCATTTGTTAGATTTTTTGTTGCTCGATAGGTTATAGGTTGTTTCTTGCAGAGATATGAAGGTTCAAAATTCATCCTTGCTAGATGCTCTGTCCCAACTATCTCTTTCCACTGATTTATGCTTGGAATTCACTCATTTCTAAGTGATCCTTGCATTTTGATATGTTTTCTCTTTATTTAGCTGCCATACTTTTTATAAATCCTTCCCTCTGTAATCAACTTCTATCTTGCCTCTGCTCCATGGATTTCCATTTCCGAAACACTCCTATTACTTTCTTGATCATTTGAATCCATGCCCAATGGACTACTTTTCGGTCCAACCCATCAACCCTAAAAACCCAAAACTTTATGTTACCCACAGATCTGCCCACTGTTAAGCTTATTGAATATTTTATTGACAAATATTTTTGAGAAATCCCTCTTGGGTTGGAAGGGGCAATTTCCAATCAAAAGTGGTTCGAGGTTATCTCGGAATTTACTTGCATGCAACCCAAGTCAACTCCAAGTGAAAAAAATTATTTCATTTAAATTGTGCTAAGGCTTGGCTCTATTACAGCCTAGAACCAACTCTTGCAACAACATTTTATGGCGCCGTTGCCGGGGACGGAGGAAAGAATCTATCTTCCCTGGGATATGACAAAAATTTCAGATCTATTTCTTGATGGTGAACAAGGGATAGGCATTCAATTGGATGTGATCATTCACCTCACGAATCCTTGGTTCAAAGACTCTACATGATTCACTGGTGACTCCACTAGTCTAAAAATGTCAGATTTGTTAGTTGCTCGGATTTCTGCAAGGTTTGCTCCTCTGGACTTTGCAAATGTTTATGGTTTTCCAAAAACTATTCCAGACATTAAAGTTTAGGAAGATGTCATTCCTAAATTTGGAGAATACGCGGACGACAATCCTGCCCAACACTTGTTTGAATTCCACAAGCTCATGGATGAATTAAATATACATCATGAAGATGTCCTCATGAAACTATTTATGTTTTCATTGGAAAGAGATGCTAGACTCTGGTATAAATCTTTACCTCATTCCAGTATTCCTTCATTGAAATATTTTCACATACTTTTTCATCAACATTGTAAAAGAATCTATTCAGCTGAAATACTTTTTGAAGATTGTTGTAATATAAAATTCATAGGACAAATAGATCAAACACATCTTCTTGAAGAGGAGGAAGGAATATCAAAAATTTATTAAGTCGATGAAGATAATTAGTATGAAGAAGAGTTGGCTGATAAAAAAGTAGGATATGATAGCTCTTGTGATCACATTCAAGAAGAAGATATTCAGCATCATGGTCAACATGCAGAAGAGAAAGAAAACAATAGTTTCTTGATCCAGAAATTGCATAGACCACCTCCTCCTTTAACAGAAGAAGAGATAGATCTGCTCCTGAATAGTCATGTTGAAACCCCTGCTTACATAGATCTGCAACATTCACATAGTCCTGAACTTGTGAGTGAAACTTCTTCTATTACTGAAAATGAAAATCTAAGTTTAAATCATGACAACCATGGAACTTTAGAGGAAGTTAGTAAACCAATTTATGATGATTATTTCTGGCGAGAGGATCATCTTGTAGGAACTGTTTTGTTTCATGAAGAAGATAGGGTTGTCATGTTTAATAACCTTGAAGATTTTTTGTTGTTCGAAGATGATTTAGACTATGATTTGGAGGAGTGTGGATCTGAGATAGATAGTTTCACAGCTGATATTCCTAGCATTTGTCTGATTGATGACACTCCTGAGTTATCTGATGAACCTGGTTATGATGAATATCCAAAAGAAAAAGAAGAGCAGATTTATTTTTCATCACACACGAAAATTTACAATAGTCCTCCTTTGTTTGATGAATGTGATGAAAGTGTTTCGGAAGATGATGAGCAATAAGAAACTTTGGTTCAACAGGAAAGCAATCAACAAAATCATGAAAGAGATCAACCTATGTATGACAACTACCAAGAAGATATTTGGACAACAGGTGAAGGACATAAGAAGGGGTTACTGAAACAATTGATATCTCCTCCCTGTTTAGCAACCATTGAGCAACAGACCAGTAAGTTTCAATGCGACATTTTTGCACCAGTGGAAGAAAAAATTAGTAGTGGACAAAGTGCGCAAAAACATTTTAGACAGCTTGCCCAATAGGAGGAAGTATGGATTAATTGCAAAAGTGGTATATATATTCCCTTCTACGATCCAATAGCGGTTTATATGGAGTCAAAATGGGGGACTGGATTTTTTATTTCCAACTTCTTGAAGTCTAATTTTCAAAACTGTAAGTACCTACTCCCAGGGCATGTTTTGAAATTTGCAGTTGCTCCTGTCATCCTTTTGCTCAAATATGGAAGTATAATTAAGTTTGTTAGTCGGATACTCGCTTGGTTGATTTGGAAATTTTCCTGTACTTGAACAAAGCAGTGGTATCGGTTAGAGTAGGTGATGTATATAAATATGCTTGACTTTGAGCACTAGAGTACAACAATGGTTTTTAGTATGTTTCCAGTTTAGTTTGGAATCCAGTATGGTTTTGTTTAAAGCATTATGATGTCATAGCCAAATGAATGCATAAGCAGTTTTTTGTTTCGGAAAGGTTCAAGTAAAGCGATAGAGTTCAAACTCCCTCATGGATGATTCTAAAAGGTGAAAAACTCCCTCATGGATGAGTTCACCTTTTAAGCATTTCAAACTCCCTCATGGATGATTCTATACATTTTCATCTTTTCCAACGAACACTTACGGGCTCTGCGGCAAGGTGGTATATTGAAATACCACGTGCTTCTTTTCATGATTTCAGCTCCCTTGCCATGTCTTTTCTCACACACTTTCAATTACCTATTCGCTACAAGACGGGTACTGAACTATTTACCTCCCTTCGTCAAACTGACTCCGTGCATATCTCTGACCATATTCATGAGTGGAGACGATGACGAAGGATGTGTTAGCACTTGGTAAATTTCCTAGAGGTTGAAACAGAAGAAATCTACAAAGGTAACTTTATCCAACCACTTTTGAAGCTGGGATCTAGCCCTTCCAACTTCAGAGAGGGATCTCTCTATATGATTTAGCTATGTTTTCAATTTTATATATTAGGCTAGGTAAATAAATGGGTCTGTTTTGTTGTCAAAGTGTTTTTGATTTGGTTGAGACAGCCTACACATCCATTGGGCTATGGGGTCTGTGTTTAATAAAAATGAAATACAACCAGAAACGTGAAGGAAGACTTCCACAGAGCAAGATAATATACTCACTAGATCTTTTAATAGATTAAATGATGGACAGAAGAAAAGATGAGAAAGATAATTTCAACTAAGAAGCAGTTAAGAATTCCTTAATTGAAAACACCAGAACATAAACACTATAATCTTTCGAGTCAGAAACAGGGTATCCAAGATAAATCCTGCAACGTTTGTTACTCTTAAAGATTAGTTTCAGAAAACAATATGATCACAAAGAAAGAATAACATTCAACTTAGAGAATAACATCACCAGTGAATACACGCAAGAATCCTGTAAAAGTGCCTCCTCTTTATTAATGGAAGATCTCTTCAAAAATGTTACAGTCAGATAGCGTTAGGGTGTGAAGATAAACAACCCTCAACACTTCGAAAGGTGAAGTATTTATAACTCAATTACAAACGTTCCTGTCATAAATGACCAGGACGTGCTAAACCTATTTTTAGCCTAACAAATTTAACAAATCTCAAAAAATCTAGGAACTAATCGATGACTTGGTGTAATTGCTTGCTGATATCTGGGGTAGTTCATTGGCGAGGTGTCTGCACAACCTCTTCTAACTGGACAGGTGACTAGACCTGGACAACTCATCTGCTAATCAAGCAGATCGCAGATTTCCTCCCATCTGAGATGATTGGGCACGTTGACCTTGAGTAGTCTTCGATACACTTTGTCCATTTCTGTATATTTGGCGAATGTAGGCTTGGTGAGGAATATGTATCGAATCTCATGCTCGATACTAATGTCCCATTGAAGGGAATCTAGGAATGATTTGCCGGTAATGCTCCCTTGTATGCCAGCAAACTTTGAACTATCCTTAGACACCTCAGCCAATCTCTTCTTGTAATCTGGGAGTGTCATCAGTTTATCATTAATAACCTTCAGACCAAGTAGAGCTTTCTTTTGGAGAGCTTCAATCTTATTGAAGAACCTTTGTACCCCTTGGTCCATGACCTGAAAATTTTCTTCCAGCTGAAGAATTAGACCTCTCTTGATCAGAAATCTTTTGAAATCAAGGATGGTCTCTGTTCTATCTTCGATCTTCAGCTCTTCCAGCTCTTCTCTAGTCTTAGAATTGAGGAACTTGATGATCTCATTTGCCTGTGTTGGCATGTCTCCCAATTCTACTCTGATCTTCTAAATGGCCTGTTTGCTCCTCTGGACCAACTCATTCTGCTCAAACATGATTTGGATCATAGGCCATATCTCATTTATGGACTTTATGATGTCTTTCCATACATTCTCTTTGACCTCAGCCAAAGTCTTCCCTGCTAATGTTTGATTTTGGAGCTGCTGTAGCTCCTGCTTGAGCTGCTCTGTTACCTGTTTTTCTTTGGAGAGACTGGTCTGGAAGGAAGTTTTGAGTTCCTGGAGGTTCTCAACTTCCTTTTTAAGCCTTCTAATCTCTGTCTCCTGTAGGTTCATCTTTTCCATGGATTTGGCGAGGTCGACTGTCTCCTCTTGTGATGTCAATGGAGTTGCGGATGAGATTGTTGTCACTGCTGCTGTGCTTGCTCCTGAAATCAGAATGGCACTCAATGGAATGACTTCCATTGGCTTCATCTGCTCCTTCTCTTTTAATAATCACTCCATCTCAGCTTCCATTTCTTTGAGCTGCACGTTTTGCTCCATGAGCAGCTTGAGCATTTCATCCTTCTCGCCTTCTTTCTCTGCTATCTCCTTCCTCTGCGAGTCCTCTATGGGTGGGCGCTTCAGTTGTTTCCTTAAAGAGGCGATGTATGCATTCTTCTTCTTTATCCTCTCCTCTACAGCTTTGATGTTTGAAGGATCATAGCCGATCTTGAGGACCAACTCCTCCAAAGTTTTGATTTTGTTGTCCTTCACAAAGGACGATATCTTCTCCAGCTTGAGTTGTTTCTGAGCGTTGTTCAATGATACCTGTAATTTTGCTGCAGAAGCAGAAGCATATGCCAATGTATGGAATACCATCTCCCCCATCTACTTGTGAAAATCCATCTGATCTGTTGGGTGCACGTCCTTCGTCTGAAATTCAAAGGTGGCCCTCTTGTAGTCTGTGATTACCTTGGGGTCTGGTACCTGCGCCTGGAGGAAGGCCATGTGCATCTTTCCCTTTTCTGTGTCAAATGCAGACAATAGCCTATGTTGCGCAGTGGACGTCTAATTTCGGAACTAAGCGTAAGTATTGTTGGTAAGGGTCTGGTTCTTTTTCTTGATCAGCTCATACTTCTCAAAAATGCTCAACTTAGGCCCAGTCTTGCCTTGCTGAGTGTCCAATGGGGAGTCTGTGGATTTCTTCGGTAATGCTGTGGTGATTTCCTTATGAAGTCTCGAGCCGAAAGGTGGAATAACAGTCTTAGTCACGGTGGTAGGTGGGGCTTCTTGTTCTCCAGTCGGACCAGGAACTGAAATCTTGGGCCTCTTAGTGTGCAACTGGAACTCTTCGGACGACACCTCCGTGATAGGCAGAGATAAATCTTGTTGAAGCCTTTTTTCCTTAGGGACCTGTGGCATGGTCGTTGGTGGCACACTGGTCAGGGGAACCTGCTGTTCCACTTTGACCAAGGTGTCAGGTACCCACACAGTCTGATTGGAGAATTTCTCAATTTCGGGCTTAGCTTCATGAACGTACAGGATGTTTTTGTTCTTCACCCGCATTTCTGAGATGATCCTACAAGGATCATAATTCCATGGGAAGCTTAGGAAAAAATTCATCTCTCTCAACATCCAGTCCGCTTCTTCTCTTGCGCCACGACTGTTGCAGATGAAGGAGCCAATCTGCCCCTTGATTCTAAGTTGATGCTTTTTCTTCAAGGATACAAAATGGATGTCATCTGAATTCATGATCTGTCTTATATACTCTAAAGCAAAGATTCTTACCGGCACATATTTGGGCAGCTTGTAGGGTGCCAACTCACACCCATATACTCTGATCTCGGAATGGTTCTGATACAGGTACCAATCCCCGATCTTTGTGTTGTTTGAGAGATGCAAAATTCTCTGGACTTCGTCGTTTATTCGAGGCTCGGGCCTGCCGCTCAACATGCTTACCACAGGATGGTAGAACAAATCGATGAATGCCTTGAAGCTATATTCTGTGGAGTTATGCTTCAGCAAAGAGGTCCATGCTGTGACTGGCTGAGGCCTTCCATCTGTGTCCATTTTATGCATGGAAAAACTAAATTTATTTGCTTGATATAAAACAAACATGTAGGACAGTATAGACGAGTATCTGAACATGCCTTCCGTGCCAAAATTCATGAACTGTTCGTGAATATTGTCTGTCAAGAAGGTGCTAAAATCAAACTAGGTGGTGGGATTTTCGTCTGTGGAGAAAATGGATAGAAAACCCAGAATGGGTTCATCTACCCACTGGTCGGAATAGTACCCTAGCAAAGCACAAAGGGAAGAAATGATCTGGTTTCCCTTGGTGGAGAACATGGACGACGGGTAAGGGGGATTTGTGGAAGGGAATTGAGCGGAGGTGGGAAGAAAAATATCGAATATTTGAGCTCTTTGGGGAAAAGTCATCTTCTGATACAACTCTGTGAGGATTTCAAGGTTAAAAGGAGACGCAGAGTTAGCACGGGAGATTTGCATCATCTGGTCAATGTCTTCGGGTGTAATGAGGAACAGGGTGTCTTCGGACGAGGATATGACGGCTCTTTGTTCAGGGATATAGTGAGCTTGACATTTAAGCGCCAACTTAGGAAAATGGTGGATCTGGGGAACGAGGTAAAGGGGAAAATTGGACTCCCAGAGTCCAATTTCATCGCTCTGGTCTAGGAAAACTTCCCTGAGCCATGACTGGAGGTCTGAAAAATCAAAATTGCATTTGGTATCAATGATCAATCTGTCTTTGTCGACCAATGGGATCTTGTCCAGGTCGACAGGAGGTGGGAGAAACGGGTTCTCTTCTCCTTCTGCTTGTCTGGGTTTTGGCGCCATATCTGCAACAGTACCTACAATAAACACAAAGTTAGTGGGGTTGACTGACTATGGATGAGGGTGACGGAACGTAACGGAGGAGAAAGCTATGAGTTTCTCTGGTGCGACGAGTGAACAACGAAAGTAGAGAAACGGTAGTTTTATTTTAAAATGGGGTCTGTTGGGCGAGGGAGACAGGTCAGCTGGATAACAGATAGGTTATCCAGTAATAAATGGACAACGGGCCACTTGGGGGTGAGATGGCAGGTGATGGTGGCTGAAAAATACGAATGGGTGATGTGGCGACCGGGGATTGGAGGTAAAAGTCGCAATAAGGGGTTGGTCATGAGTGAAAGGGGGTAGGGGACTGACAACAGTTAAGGTATGGGGCATAACTCGGGAACAAGTGGAGCAAGTGGAAGATGACGTCCATAAGTGACGGGGGCTGTCAGATAGCCGATGGTGACAGGACTTCAGGACCAATAGATTCATGCCACGTAATGCAAGGGACCCGCCAGAGGAATGACACCATTCCAGCCCCCCCCCCTCGGTTAAAACTAGATCATTTGGGGGGGTCTGAAATCCATTGTGGGCCATTGATCGGCCCGCCTGTTTCTGAGCCGTAGATTCAAGCGCGCTCTTTATCGCTCATTCTGGACCCCCCCCCTCCATTAAAGGCAGAACGGATGGGGGGGTCCGGAATCCAATCTGGATCGTTGATTTAAGTTCTCGTCCCTGGGCCGTCCAGATGTGCGCAAGTCTTATTACCGATTCTGGACCCCCCCCCGGTTAAAAGCAGAACGGTCGGGGGGGTCTGGAATTCTCTGTGCATCGTAGATCTGTGCGCCGTGATCAGGACCATCGGTATATGTGGAGAGTATAAATGGGAGTGGAAAAGCACATGTATTGGGGAAACTTAGGATAAAAATGTTTTTATGGTTTTTTCCCCACATTTTCAAATAAACACCACCAAGGGACTTTGACCAAACTATCTGTTAAGCATTTGAAACATGGTGCCACACTTACATCAAGCTGGTTTTATTGTAACGAAGCAACAGTGCCACTAACCTATGTTCTAACCTAGCTTCCTATGACAGTTAACCGAGATTAAACTGTTGGGTTAAAAAATTACTCTACCCTAGGGCTATCTGACCAGGATTAGACAGTCTGGCCAGATTTATTCACTAATCTAACCTAGACACTTTGGCTAAGATTAAACTGTTTAGCCAAATCATTCACTACCCTATCAACATCAAATTTAAAAAGAACTTGGCCATGCTTGAAAGGTATGGACCAAGTTACTATTATTGCATGGGGATTTATTGCAATTCTTTTATGCCCTCTTTTTTTTCTTTTTCTTTTCTTTTTTCTTTTCAAATTATTTGCAGAATGAAAAATCATTTGTCAACAAAAACACTAGAGACAGATAATATCTCAGTCACTAGTTGATTCCTATAACTTATAGGGTGATAACAACGGCTCCACCTGGGGATGGTACTTGCTCTGTGAAGTGCCAAGAATCCTGGTTCCTGTCATTCTGAAAATTTATGCCTAGTAGCCTTCATTAGTTTTATTCTCTAAAATGGAAAAACAATGATCAGCAGCTTAAGACCTTCTCTTCGGGCTTCAACCAACTGACTAATGTTCTTCACTCAGAAAATGCAAGTGAAAAATGAAACTTAAAATGGTTTGTACAATGGAGAGTGGAAACTCGAATCTTCTACTGAGGTGGCACATAATGTTTCAGTATTCTGCCATTCACAGTTGCTCCTGGAAGATCTGTCCCATCAACGTTGTTTAGTAAGAAAGAATTGTTTCCCCTGAAAGCTTGGATCATGTATGGTCCTGTCCATAGATTGTCAAATTTTCCATGCTTTCCCTTGTCTTCATTTCTAGCATCCCACCTCAACACCAAATCTCCTAGCTCAAAATCATCCTCCTTGGTTCTTTTGTCAAAGATCTTTTTGATGTTTTTTTGGATGACCCGTGTTTTGTTGAAAACGTCCTCCCTAGACTGCTGCAAATGGATCATCTGGTTGATCCTTCTCTGTGAGTCATTTGGCTCAGCTTGTACCTCTTGAAGAAACTTCATGACAGGAACTCCTAGAGAAGTGGGGAAAACTGCCTCTGTTCCATAGACCAGCTGGTAGGGTGACATATCAATCGACCTTTTGGTGGTCAGTCTGTCTGCCCACAAAGAGAACACCAACTTGTTGTGCCATGATTTCTTGTTTTCCTGCAATGTTTTCTTGATGATATTTACCAAGGTTTTGTTTGAAGATTCCGCTAACCCATTCCCCTGAGGGTAGTAGGCTGTGGAATGCCCCAAACCAATGTGATACTGGTTGCAGAAATCTATGAGTTTCTTTGAGCGAAAAGCAGCTGCATTATCAGTTATAATCTTTCTAGGGCATCCAAAGCGAGACAAAATATTATTTTCAAGGAATTTGATAATAACAGAGTCAGTGGCTTGCCTGCTTGGTACTGCCTCGATCCATTTGGTAAAATAATCAGTGGCAGTGAGAATCCACCTGTGCTGGCCTGAAGATGGGGGGGGTATTTCTCCAATGAAATCGAGTCCCCATTGTTGGAAAGGGGCCTCAACTGAGATCGGCTTCAGAGGTAGAGGGAGAAGTTTTATTTTGCCTTCAAACAACTGACGTTGATGACATGCAGTTACCTTTTGATGCACATCGGCAAACAGGGTGGGCCAATAGAATCCAGCTCTGAGTATTTTTTTGGTTGTGACCTTCTAGTTCAGATGGCCACCACATTCTCCTGCATGAAACTCTTGTAACACTTTATCAGCTTCATCTTTTAGTAAACAATTTAACAAAATGCCTGCAGGATCTTTCCAAAACAAATTTCCTTCTAGAATACAGAATTTTAAGGCTTTCAACTTTAAAAATCTAGCTTTGGTCTTAGTCAAACCAGGGGGAGCTTGTAGATTTTGCAAAATGAATATAAGGTCCGTGTACCACGGAGAGTTGAGAAATACCTCTCTCACGTTTGGAGTCGCCATCTCTCCCTGTTCATCTGCCACATATAGAAAATTAATGTCAAGCACATGGAAGTTAGATTCAACCATTAATTTAGCAAGGCCTTGACCTTTGATTAGTTTCGTGGGATTAATCTCTATATCGTATTCTAAAATGACAACAATCCATTTTCCCCTTCTTCCATCCGGATTGTCCTGTGTCAAGATATCCTTTACTACCGCTTTTGGAACATATGCTATGGTGTGGGATTGAAGAATGTAGACTCTAAAGTCTTTTAGGGCCTTTACCAAAGCAAAAGTTTGTTTCTCCATTATCTTGTAATTCATAGCAACGTCCCTTAGAGATTTGCTAAAGAAAGCTATGGGTTGTTCATACCCTTCGCTGTTCTTTTACAGTAACACCGCTGCTATGGTATGTTCGGAAGCAAAAGAAAAGAGATAGAAATTCTTAGTAAAATCAGGACTGATCAAAACAGGGGCTTCTTTAAGTGCTCGTTTGACTTGTTCGAAAGACTGTCTGGACTCAGAGTCCCATTTAATTTTTACATCCTTTTTAAGCATATTTGTAATGTTTCTCAGGAGTTCTGCCAGATTGGGAATGAATCTTTGTAGAAATTAATTCTTCCGATAAAAGATTGTAGTTCTTTGACGTTTCTTGGATGTTCTAAATTTTATATAGCCTCGATTCTGCTGGGGTCTATTTTGATTCCATCTTTGGAGATGATGTGTCCTAGCAGTTTGCCTTCCTCTAACCCGAAAAGGCTCTTCTTAGGATTTAAAGAAATCCCAAACCTTCTACACTTCTTGAAGACTCGTCTAAGGTGTCACAGGTGTTCATCATCAGATCGGGAAAACACAGTTACGTCATCTAAATAGATGACAATAAACTTACTTGATTCTTCCACGAAGGTGATATCCATCGCCCTCTGGAATGTGGCTTCCGCGTTCATCAGACCAAAAGGCATTTTCACATACATGAAAGTGCCCCATGGGGTGGTGAAAGCGGTTTTGTCTTGGTCGTCTAGGTGAAATAAGACTTGATTGTAACCCGAGAAACCATCCAGCGGAGAGATTTGATTGGACCCGACCACCCTTTGTGGTCCATTTTCGGCAAGGGGTAATTATCCTTCAGGGAGACTTTATTTAGATTTCGAAAATCTATGCAGAGTCTGATTTCCACGGTCTTCTTACGTGTAGGGACCAAATTAGAGACCCACTTGGAAAAACGCAATGGAACTATGATCTTGGCATCGTACATTTTCTTGATTTCCTTTTCTATCAGAGGGAGAAAATTGGGATTTATCCTCCTAAGTTTCCGCCTAAACGGTTTTTGGTCTTCTTTTATTGGAATCCTGTGTTGTATGATGCTGGTATCACAGGATTTCAAATCTTCATAGCCCCAGGCAAAGACATCTGAATATTCTTTGAACAACTCAATGTATTTGAGTTTTTTCTCTGGGGGTAATGATTTAGACAGTTTGACTATCCTAGGTTTCTCTTCAGTCCCTATATTACAGTCTTCTACCTCTTGTCCATGGGCTTCGATTTTTGGTTTTTTGGCTACGTCATTAAAGTCAAACAAGTCCTCTAGGAAAAACATTTGTTTTCAACTGTAAAACATCAGCGTCCATTTCATCATCGCCTAAATCTCCTGAATCTATAGTATTTACACTATCAATTTCAAAATCAGAATTATTTACATTTTCATCATCGTTCTCTAAATCTATATTTGTATATTCAAAGTCATTTTTACACTGAAGAAAGTCCTCAATTTGATCATCATTTCCAAAGACTTGCCAATACCTGATATTGTGGGGAACGGTTGGTCTACATTTCACCTCAATAGTGTATGGGCGAGTCGAGCAGAAAGGAATCTTACAGGTGGCTGTTGACGTAGCCAATCCGTCCGCCAGAATGTTTTGTCCTTTCGGAATTACCTGCAAGTCAACTTCAGTAAAACATATCAAGGCATCAAGAACGACATTCCTATAAGCTCTAAGATGTGGGTGTTTTGCAGCGTACTCACCTTTGATTTGCTTGATTATCAATTCATAGTCACCTCTTACCATTATATGTTTAGCACCAACTTTTTTCAAAACATTCAGGCCGAGCATCAAGGCTTCATACTCAGCAATATTGTTAGTGCACTGGAAATTTAATTTGTAAGAATGGTTTTCTGAATACCTGTTTCTGTGATTATGCAGCCAGACTCCTGCTCCAGCTCCTTCTTTGCTCACAACCCCATCAAAATCCATGCTCCAGAAATCTGCGGGTAACTCTTCAGTTATCACGTTCTTCATCCTTGCTACCTCAATGATTTCTTGGCCTTCATCTTGACTAGATGTGTCTTCCATCAGTTGAGTATCTTGTTCTCCCATGTCACCATCATTGTACAAGATAAAAGAATCTAGATCAGAATGTACAGAGTAGAGGGGATAGTTGTGCGGTTTTTCTTGGCTACTGACCATGTACTTCATCAATGTTTCTCTTTATAGCCTTCTTTGTTGCCCGAAAACTAGGATAGTGGCATAAGACATATCCAGTTGTATGGTTCCTTTCAACTTATCCCCCCAAGACAGGGATAGCAACATTCCATACTTCGGCGGGATGTCTGCAACCACCACGTCCATTACCATGCTCTTCGTAGGAATCTGAACCAAGGTGATGCATAGGTCCTTGATAAAACCAATACATATGACTTTATTGGAGTTGAATGAGTGTAAATCTTTATAAGGCCTGGTGACCTCCAGTCCCAGTTTCTCCATTACTGCTTTGGGCATCAGATTGTGGGAAGCACCCGAGTCGAGCATAGCGTTATGCAAGATCAGGTCATGTATGTTTAGACTGATGTAAAAAGGAGCGACCTCACCAGTATCGTCTCGACCATCTACTTCAGGTCTGAAAAGAAGTTCAGGTTGATCATCAATAAGGTTCACAGTGTCTGAATGATTTGTTGATCCAATGGTTAAGGCTTTCGTGCCTATGTCAGGTTCAATGGCCGGTGCTTTAATCACTTGTGAATGATAACCGTCTTTGTTCATCAACTCTGTAAGTGGGATGGGAATTTTTACTTTGGCCAATTCCCCCTCAAGGCTGAAAGGTGTAGGGGCTCTGCCTTGTCTCATCAATTCTGGTTTGTCCACCATATTCTTCTGCTCAAAAGTTCTTGGTGGATTAATAGGTGAAACCTTGGACTATGACGGCCTTTTCAGAATGGTAAGGTTTTTCTTCACAGGAGCATTGGCATTACTCTTCTCAGGAATCTTCTCAACAGTACCCTTCTCAGGAATCTTGTTGGCAGATGGCTCAAAGGTCTTTTTGGTTTCGACCACCTTCTTTGTTTCAGTCGTCTTTTTTGGAGAACTCCCTTCTATCTTTTTACTCTGCAGATTGTACTGTCGGTGTACCTCCAGGATGGCATTTTCGAATGTCTGTTGTTCTGCATCTTCAGCTTCATCACTTACTTTTGTTTGGTTGAGAAGAAAAAGTTCTTTCTCTTCCTGGGTAAGGAAAATCACCTCGTTATCGTGAATGCCCATGAGATTGATGTGAGTGTCCTCCAATTCCTCAATCAATTCCCCCCCTTCATCATCATAGTTCTCTTGTAGGGGAGGTCTGATCTGTTGATCTAGACCCCTCTGCTCTCTTTGATCCCTAGGATCTCTCTGTCTGATTTGAGGAGGGTTTCTCCTGAAGTTAGGATTTTGGACTTGAGGAGCTGGTGGATCATCTCGCAGACGATTTCTTTCTGACACAGTGAGCCTATCCATCATTCTTTCCACTGCTCTGGCCAAAGAATTCAATTTGGAATCGGAGTTTGACATGGAAGGTTCTTCTTTAATCGTAAGCCTCCTCTCTAACCTCTGTCGTGCTCTCTTTGCCAACAAATTGGCCTCCACACTAATAGCACTTTTCTGCATGTCCTCCAGGGTGGTAGAATTTCTTTCTCTTAGTTGGTATGACATGTCGGCATCAAATCCATCAGGGAATTTAATCAATGCCAGACCCTGTGGAGGTTTGATTTCAGTTGGGATTGCATTGTACAGGTTGTTGAAACGGGTACAGTAATATTGTACCGTCTCACCTTGATTTCTTCTTATATTCTCGTATTCTGACAATATTTGGAGAGGGTTTTTCTTTACCTCCCATCTGTCGAGAAAAATCCTTTGAAAAGAGACGAGGTCAGGGATTGAGGCGGAAGGTAAATCTTTGTACCATTTCTTGACGTCACCTGTCAAACTTTGGGCAAACAATCGCATTTGAACGTCAGCCTCATCAACTTCTTGCAGGTCAAAATAATCATTCATTTTGTCAACATGTTGTTGGGCGTTTAAAGGTCCTGTTGCATCGAAATATGGAAGTCTAGTTTGGTATTCTTGAGGCATAGCATGGAGAGGTGCGACCAACACCAAGGGAGTGTATCTGGCTGCCATGATGAGTGGAGGAGGTGGAACGACAACCTGGATGTTCGGCGAGGTAGAGACTGAAGGTGAGGACGAGGAAGGACTGGTTGGCACCGAGGGAGTGGTTTGCTGATTAATAGTGGGAGATATAACTTCAGGGGTTCGGGGTTGCAAGATGGTTGGATCGAAAATCATTTCAGTGACAAAATTACCTGACTTGGACCTTGACAGACTTTGACCGGAACATGTGTCAATATCGAGGTTTTGAGAAGAGACAAGTTTTCCTGAAAAAGAAAGAGACTTATGAATGGGAATATGACTTACCGAACCTTCAGCAATGGTCTTTTTCCTGAGCAACTGCTTTGGATTGTCTGTTACTTTCGCAGGTTTTGGATCTGGATGAGATCGAGTATAGAATTTCTTGGGAGCTAGAATTGTTTTTGTTTATATATATATATATATATTTTTAGTTTTGTGAGTCCGAAAATAATATGTACAAAGTTTAATCAACCTCTAAACATTACCTTCTTCTCAAATTTGAACTTTCTTTTTAGGGAAAAGAAAACGTGAAATTATCAGTTTTTAGTTTGTTCCCTAGTGGAGTCGCCACTATGTTAGCACTTGGTAAATTTCCTAGAGGTTGAAACAGAAGAAATCTACAAAGGTAACTTTATCCAACCACTTTTGAAGCTGGGATCTAGCCCTTCCAACTTCAGAGAGGGATCTCTCTATATGATTTAGCTATGTTTTCAATTTTAKATATTAGGCTAGGTAAATAAATGGGTCTGTTTTGTTGTCAAAGTGTTTTTGATTTGGTTGAGACAGCCTACACATCCATTGGGCTATGGGGTCTGTGTTTAATAAAAATGAAATACAACCAGAAACGTGAAGGAAGACTTCCACAGGGCAAGATAATATACTCACTGGATCTTTTAATAGATTAAATGATGGACAGAAGAAAAGATGAGAAAGATAATTTCAACTAAGAAGCAGTTAAGAATTCCTTAATTGAAAACACCAGAAGATAAACACTAAAATATTTCGAGTCAGAAACAGGGTATCCAAGATAAATCCTGCAATGTTCGTTACTCTTAAATATTAGTTTCAGAAAACAATATGATCACAAAGCAAGAATAACATTCAACTTAGAGAATAAAATCACCAGTGAATACACGCAAGAATCCTGTAAAAGTGCCTCCTCTTTATTAATGGAAGATCTCTTCAAAAATGTTACAGTCAGATAGCGTTAGGGTGTGAATATCAACAACCCTCAACACTTCGAAAGGTGAAGTATTTATAACTCAATTACAAACGTTCCTGTCATAAATGACCAGGACGTGCTAAACCTATTTTTAGCCTAACAAATTTAACAAATCTCAAAAAATCTAGGAACTACTCGATGACTTGGTGTAACTGCTTGTTGATTTCTGGGGTAGGCAATTGGCGAGGTGTCTGCACAACCTCTTCTGACTGGACAGGTGACTAGACCTGGACAACTCATCTGCTAATCGAGCAGATTGCAAAGTTCCTCCCATCTGAGATGACTGGGCACGTTGACCTTGAGTAGTCTTCGATACACTTCATCCATTTCTGTATATTTGGTGAATGTAGGCTTGGTGAGGAATATGTATCGAATCTCGTGCTGGATACTAATGTTCCATTGAAGGGCATCCGAGAATGCTTTGTCGGTGATGCTCCCTTGTATGCCAGCAAAATTTGAACTGTCCTTAGACACCTCAACCAATCTCTTCTTGTAATCTGGGAGTGTCATCAGTTTACCGTTAATAACCTTCAGACCAGGTAGACCTTTCTTTTGGAGAGCTTCAATCTTATTGAAGAAATTTTGTACCCCTTGGTCCATGACCTAAACCTTTTCTTCCAGCTGAAGCATTAGAACTCTCTTGGTCAGAAATATTTTGACCTCAAGGATGGTCTCTATTCTATCTTTGATCTTCAGCTCTTCCAGCTCTTCTCTGGTCTTAGAATTGAGGAACTTGATGATCTCATTTTCCTGTGTTGGCATGTCTCCCAATTCTACTCTGATCTTCTCAATGGCCTGTTTTCTCCTCTGGACCAACTCATTCTTCTCAAACATGATTTGGATCATAGGCCATATCTCATTTATGGACTTTATGATGTTTGTCCATACATTCTCTTTGACCTCAGCCAAAGTCTTCCCTGCCAATGTTTTCTTTTGGAGCTTCTGTAGCTCCTGCTTGAGCTGCCCTGTTACCTGTTTTTCTTTGGAGAGACTGGTCTGGAAGGAAGTTTTGATTTCCTGGAGGTTCTCAACTTCCTTTTTAATCCTGCTGATCTCTGTCTCCTGCAGGTTCATCTTTTCCATGGATTTGGCGAGGTCGGTTGTCCCCTCTTGTGATGTCAATGGAGTTGCGGATGAGATTGTTGTCACTGCTACTGTGCTTGCTCCTAAAATCGGAATGGAACTCAATGGAATGACTTCCATTGGCTTCATCTACTCCTTATCTTTTAATAATCACTCCATCTAAGCTTCCATTTCTTTGAGCTATGCGTTTTTCTCCATGAGCAGCTTGAGCATTTCATCCTTCTCGCCTTCTTTCTCTGTTATCTGCTTTGCCTGTGATTCCTCTGTGGGCGGGAGCTTCAGTTGTTTCCTTAAAGAGACGATGTTTGCATTATTCTTCTTTATCATCTCCTCTG
Organism: Picea glauca; assembly: GCA_000966675.3. Lineage (NCBI taxonomy): Eukaryota > Viridiplantae > Streptophyta > Pinopsida > Pinales > Pinaceae > Picea > Picea glauca. The sequence goes on along the minus strand of JZKD02S1919915.1, from coordinate 323,389 downwards.
CAGCTTTGAAATTTGAAGGATGATAGCCGATCTTGAGGACCATCTCCTCCAAATTTTTGATTATGTTGTCCTTCGCAAAGGACAATATCTTCTCCAGCTTGAGTTGTGTCTGAGCGTTGTTCAATGATACCTGTAATTTTGCTGCAGAAGCAGAAGCATGTGCCAATGTATGGAATACCATCTCCCCCATCTGCTTGTGCAGATCCATCTAATCTGCTGGGTGCACGTCCTTCGTCTGGAATTCGAAGGGGGCCCTCTTGTAGTTTGTGATTACCTTGGGGTCTGGTACCTGCGCCTGGAGGAAGGCCATGTGCATCCCGCCCTTTTCTGTGTCAAATGCAGACAACACCCTATGTTGTGCAGTGGACGTCTACTTTTGGAACTGAGCGTAAGTACTGCTGGTAAGGGTCTGGTTCTTTTTTTGGATCAGCTCGTACTTCTCAAAAATGCTCAACTTAGGCCCAGTCTTGCCTTGTTGAGTGTCCAATGGGGAGTCTGTGGATTTCTTCGGTAATGCTGTGGTGATTTGCTTATGAAGGCTCGAGCTGAAATGTGGAATAACAGTCTTAGTCATGGTGGTAGGCGGGGCTTCTTGTTCTCCAGTCGGACGAGGAACTGAAATCGTCTTGACCCTCTTAGTGTGCAACTGGAACTCTTCGGACGACACCTCTGTGACAGGCAGAGATAAATCTTGTCGAAGCCTTTTTTCCTTAGGGACCTGTGGCGTGGTTGTTGGTGACACACTGGTCAGGGGAACCTGTTGTTCCACTTCGACCAAGGTGTCAGGCATCCACACAGTCTGATTGGCGAATTTCTCAATTTCGGGCTTAGCTTCATGAACGTACGGGATGTTTTTGTTCTTCACCCGCATTTCTGAGATGATCCTACAAGGATCATAATGCCAGGAGAAGCTTAGAAAAAAATTCATCTCTCTCAACATCTGTTCCGCTTCTTCTCCTGCGCCATGACTGTTGCAGATGAAGGAGCCAATCTGCCCCTTGATTCTAAGTTGTTGCTTTTTCTTCAAGGATACAAAATGGATGTCATCTGAATTCATGATCTGTCTTATATACTCTAAAGAAAAGATTCTTACCGACACATATTTGGGCAGCTTGTAGGGTGTCAACTCGCACCCGTATACTCTGATCTCAGAATGGTTCTGATACAAGTACCAATCCCCGGTCTTCGTGTTTTCCGAGATATGCAGAATTCTTTGGACTTCGTCGTTTATTCGAGGCTCGGGCCTACCACTCAACATGCTTACCACAGGATGGTAGAACAGATCGATGAATGCCTTGAAGCTATATTTTGTGGAGTTATGCTTCAACAAAGAGGTCCATGCTATGACTGGCTGAGGCCTTCCATCTGCGTCCATTTTCTGCATGGAAAAACTAAATTTATCTACTTCATAGAAAAGAAACATGTAGGCCAGTATAGACGAGCATCTGAACATGCCTTCCGTGCCAAAATTCACGAACTGTTCATGAATATTGTCTACCAAGAAGGTGATGAAATCACACTGGGTGGTGGGCTTTTTATCTGTGGAGAAAATGGATAGAAAACACAAAATGGGTTCATCTACCCACTGGTCAGAATAGTACCCTAGCAAAGAACAAAGGGAAGAAATGATTTAGTTTCCCTTGGTGGAGAACATGGACGATGGGTAAGGGGGATTTGTGGAAGGGAATTGAGCTGAGGTGGGAAGAAAAAGCTCGAATATTTGAGCTCTTTGGGGAAAAGTCATCTTCTGATACAACTCTGTGAGGATTTCCAGGTTAAAAGGAGAAACAGAGTCAGCACGAGAGATTTGCATCATCTGGTCAATGTATTCGGGTGTAATGAGGATCAGGGTGTCTCCGGACGAGGAGATGACGACTCTTTGTTTAGGGATATAGTGAGCTTGAAATTTAAGCGCGAACTCGGGAAAATGGTGGATCTGGGGAAAGAGGTAAAGGGGCAAATTGGACTCCCAGAGTCCAATTTCATCGCTCTGGTCCAGGAAAACTTCCCTGAGCCATGACTGGAGGTCTGAAAAATTGAAATCGCATTTGGTATCAGTGATCAATTTGTCTTTGTTGACCAATGGGATCTTGTCCAGGTCAACAAGAGGCGGGAGAAACGGGTTCTCTTCTCCTTCTGCTTGTCTGGGTTTTGGGGCCATATCTACAATGGTACCTGCAATAAACACAAAGTTAGTGGGGTTGACTGATTGTGGATGAGGGCGATGGAACGTAACGGAGGAGCAAGCTATGAGTTTCTCTAGTGCAACGAGTGAACAGTGAAAGTAGAGAAATGGTATTTTTATTTTAAAATGGGGTCGGTTGGGCGCGGGAGACAGGTAAGCTGGATAATGGATAGGTTATCCAGTAATAAATGGACAACGGGCCACCTGGGGGTGAGATGGCAGGTGACGGTGGCTGAAAAATACAAACGGGTGATGTGGCGGCCAAGGATTAGAGGTAAAAGTGGCAATAAGGGACTGGTCATGAGTGAAAGGGGGTAGGGGACTGACAGCAGTTAAGGGATGGGACATAACTCGGTAACAAGTGGAGCAAGTGGAAGATGACGTCCATAAGTGACGGGGGCTGTCAGATAGCCGATGTTGATGGGACTTAGGGACCAATAGATTCATGCCACGTAATGCAAGGGACCCACCAGAGGAATAACACCATTCCGGCCCCCCCCCTCGGTTAAAAGCAGATCATCCGGGGGGGTCCGAAATCCATTGTGGGCCATTGATCGGCCCGCCTATTTCTGAGTCGTAGATTCAAGCGCACTCTTTATCACTCATTCCGGACCCCCCCCTCCATTAAAGGCAGAACGGATGAGGGGGTCCGGAATCCAATCTGGATCGTTGATTTAAGCACTCGTCCCTGGGCCGTCCAGATGTGCGCAAGTCTTATTACCTATTACACACCCCTCCCGGTTAAAAGCAGAATGGTCGAGGGGGTCCGGAATGCTCTACGCACCGTAGATTTGTGTGCCACGATCAGGACCGTCGGTATATGTGGAGAGTATAAATGGGAGCGGAAAAGAACATGTACTGGGGAAACTTAGGATAAAAACGTTTTTATGGTTTTTTCCCAACATTTTCAAATAAACACCACCAAGGGACTTCGACCAAACTATCTGTTAAGCATTTGAAACATGGTGCCACACTTACATCAAGCTGGTTTTATTGTAACGAAGCAACAGTGCTACTAACCTATGTTCTAACCTAGCTTCCTATGACAGTTAACCCAGATTAAACTGTTGGGTTAAAAAATTACTCTACCCTAGGGCTATCTGACCAGGATTAGACAGTCTAGCTAGATTTATTCACTAATCTAACCTAGACACTTTGGCTAAGATTAAACTGTTTAGCCAAATCATTCACTACCCTATCAACAACAAATTTAAAAAGAACTTGGCCATGCTTGAAAGGTATGGACCAAGTTACTATTATTGCATGGGGATTTATTGCAATTATTTTATGCCCTCTTTTTTTTTATTTTTCTTTTCTTTTTTCTTTTCAAATTATTTGCAGAATGAAAAATCATTTGTCAACAAAAACACTAGAGACATATAATATCTCAGTCACCAGTTGCTTCCTATAACTTATAGGGTGATAACAGGATGATCAAAGTAATCATTCCTGACATATTATTGGCGGAGTGGTTTACTAAATCACTTTTACCCCCGATCGCTCATGATGTCGCTATGGGTGGCACAGACACCGAGGAAGAAACCGTTGCTTAGGCTCAGTACTTAGATTTGGTTTATTCACAATATGGTACTTTGTATGAGTTGCTTGCGAATGTTTCTCGAGCTAATACCAATCCATCCAAGACGTCATCCTCATCTCATGTGGACGGTGTTATCAGGTTCCATCAAAACTCAATCTACTTCCCAGTCGACTACACTCTCCTCTACCTCCCCCAAAAGCAGATCTCTGAGGTGAATGCAGTTCAATCTGCCCCTTCACAACAATATGGAGGTAAGAACATGGCAAAAAATAAATCAAAAAATACTAATAACAATGAACAACAAAAAAATCAATCTCAAACACCTGCTACCGAAAAACAACCACAGTGGAAACTGAAATTATCATGTATCATTTGTGGTGACGATCACTACACTCGAGACTTTCCACATCACGATGAAGTGGCCAAACTTTTCCAAGGAAATTCACAACCCGCTGTGCTTACTCAGCTTTTTCCACAACAACAATCCATGGTTGCTCAAACCCCCTCTCCTAGGGGCAGTTCTAGCCATCCTCGTGATGAGGCCTCAACAAGTGCACATATTTATATGTTCAATGGGATTAATTTGACCACTTTCTCTAAGACGTACGACACACTAGTTAAACATGACAAAGGAAAAATCACTAACGGTACCGATAATTTACTGGATCCATCACCGTCCTCTGTTAGTCCTCCATTAGTTAATCCTCTGTCTGGACCACTTCAGATTGAGAAACTTACATTCAACTCTATCTTATGCCCTCCTAAGAGCACTATCTGTAAATCTACCTTTAATCCTAGTTCACATGTCACCCAAAACTACAACACTGTTGAATATTTGGCTCATGCACCGTGTGCTATGTCTGTGTTAGAAGTTCTACAGCACTACCCCAATCAACGTAGAACGCTCTTGGTTTCTATTGGAACTGTTTCTCCTGAGTCGTCCAACCATATCATGTTTAACCTGGACAATTATACATCTTGACTCTCCCACCAACTTGCTTTCCAAGTTGATGTTGTTGTTCACAATCAACAAATCCATCGAACTATCTTGGATGAGGGAGCCTCTACTTGTGTCATGTCTTTAGCATGTTGGAAAATTTTAAAATCACCCGCACTTAACAAATCCCCAACGATGTTACACGCATTTGATGGGCGAGGTTTTCATCCCCATGGGATTTTACAGTCCCTTCCCATCCAATTGGGCAGAAAAATCATCATTGTTGATGTCGAGGTTGTCGATGCTCCCCTCGATTACAACTTATTACTTGGAAGAAGTTGGTTTTATGCTATGACTGTCATTGCATCGTCGGTGTTTCGATGTGTACAATTCCATCATCACCCGACGCTCGTGCTCCCGCTACCAACAATATTCCATTCTTGGGAGATCACATGATCATGTATGAAAGCATTGGTGTTGGCTTGTTGAAATATTCTATCCTTGTGGGTACCTTCCCTAGACCACTTCCACCGACTACACATCATATTTCCACCGTCAATATGATTTCGACCACGGCTTATCAATCTTTGGAAGCATCTAACGCTTGGATTGTACCTAGTCCATTGGAATTTGATGCACTAGGTGACACCATGCCACTTAGTCCAGCCGAAATATCATACATTTCTATCCAATCTGCTTCTCCTTCTTTGGATGACCAACATCTATTGGCACCCGACAATTACTCGATGCCATCATGGTTAAGTTCCTTGTCGTCTGCGATTGACTACATTTCCCCAGTTTTTCCCTCTAATGAATCTGTTAAGGAAATGATGAGCATTGATGAGCTACCTCAGGCTGATAACCATCATTGATCCTCTTTTAGTCCCCCTTGTGAAGAAATTTGGGGAGATATACACTCTATCTTCCCTCCTGATGTTGATTTTCCATTGTCTCCCATGACTTCAACTTCCGATGATTTGGATCCGGTAGTTGACATGGTGATCTCTTCAGTAGGGATATTGGAGCCTAATATCCTTACCCCTGTCGTAGACCTCGACATGTGTTCCTTCCAGAGTGATTTTCTTCCATCCAGTGAAGATCTCTTGGAAGCCATGACCGATTTTGGTCCCTTGACGTGGTGTCCTTCCAGAGCGTTATTCTCTTGGAAGTCATGATCAAGGAGAGTCCACGAGCATAGTTTCTCTTCTCTACAACAAGCTCATTAAAAAAATGAAATAGAGTTCACGAGCATATTTTCTCTTCTTTGTAGCAAGCTCGTTAAAAAATGAAACAGATTTCATGAGCATAGTTTCTCCTCTCTATGGAAAGCTCATTAAACAATGAAATAGAAGCTTTGAGCATAGTTTTCCTCTGTGTAGAAAGCTTATTAAAAAATGAAACAACAATCTAGGGATTGAACCCAGAGCCCTGAGCATAGTTCTTTTTCTTTGTCAAGCTTGTTAAAAAATGAAACAATCACCTCTCTTGAACCTTCTTTTCATCCACTCTTATCCTTTTTCTCTGTCTAGTAGAGAAATTGGTGACAACCTCAACGTCGGTGAATGAATTGAATCTTGGAGGGAATGTCTCCAGCCTTTCATGATCATTCTGGAGTTAAGCCACTAGATTTCAAGATGGGGGAATACCAAGCTTAGTCTTTGTTCTTTCTCATGCTCGTAAATACATGAGAATGTAACCGAGTACACATTTATCACTTTTTCAAACTCGCATGGATATATGAAAAAGGAACCTCTTGGAGTCTTCTTTAAACTCTTTTCAGACTCTCTAAACGTGAAAATATTGTCGAGTGATCTTGCTTCCTTTCCCACTCGTTAAATTATTTGAAAGGGTGTCTTTCAAGTGATAATTTATTTCTTTTTCGGCCTCGCAAGACTAACATTACGAAAACGAACAACATTGGAGTCATCTTTAAGTTCTTTTCGGACTCTCTAAATATGAAAAACCACCGAGTTTACCTTCTCTAGACTCATTAAACAATCATACATTGAAGGGCCCATATGGGACCGAACCCTTACTTCTTCCAGTTCGTTGAACAAAGGAAGAAGGAATTACCGAAGTTGATTCATATCGAGCATGAGTTACCCTCCTCGATCTTCTTAAATTAAAAAGAGGTACTCATCTATCTGTATGGGGGAAAAATTGAAGGAAGCAAGCCAAGCAGTTTTTGAGAACATTACCGGTAACCCTTACAGTCGCCCTTGAACACGACATTTTATCTTTGCAAGCATTTTAATCCATTGAACCTCTGCACTCAGCCAATCCTCTGAGTTTCTTTTACTCCTTTCGGTCACCTGATGAAAGTCACAGCATCCACTGCATCATCAAGTTTTGGTCCATGTCATGTTTCCGTTGTTGTGCCTCAGTGTTCAAGGGAAGTATCTGCCTCGAGAGTAAGCCATCACAAATATTCTTGTTTCAATATCCATGTCAGTCCATGTTATCCATAATTTTGGTTGTCATGATGAAGTGATGATGATGGAGAAACAAGGCTCTTCACTAGGACACTTTCCTGAGAAAAGTTACATTTGTCTGCTTCCAGAAATCATGTTTTTAAGGGAGGTTCGCAAGCTACCAATATATTTGCCTGCGAGAATCCATGATTCTCGCAGGCTGCATTAAGCTGGAGTGCGAGGGGTTTGCACTGTACCTAACTCTCAGGGTGCTAACATCTTCTAAAGGAGGAAAAAAAGATAAAATCTTGAACCTTCTAGAAGGGAATCTTCTAGAAAGGTGAGTTGGCATTCGAATGGTTGTCAAATACTGGTTTTCCTGATATCTTGGGATCATTCCTATCCAAGTAACTAATCTATACTCTCCTATATATTGAGGGGAATGCTCATGGAAAAGGTTAGAAGCAAACTAGCAAGAGATTGATTGGAGAATTAGTGGAATATTGTATGAAGGACTGATGCTACAGTAGCTAAAGACACTAGCAAAGTCATCAAAAGTGGTTGATTTTCTTCATGCATGAGCAAGTGTGTGTGTCAGAGCTAGGAGCCATCAAAAGGAGATCTACAAAATCAAGGCTCAGGTTGTAAGTTTCACTTTCTATCAATTTAATACAGTAATGTGTCCCTTTCCCATAAAGATGATGTCACTTTATTACATAACTCCTTGATCATATGTATAGATTAGCTATTGAATATATTGATTTGCTTTCACTTCGATTGGTTTGTAATGTTGTGATCTGAATGGCACAAGAGTGTTGGAGCGAAGCTTTGAACAACAGAGACCTAAGGAAGCGTTCATAAGGTATGTCTATGATCCATGTCTCTTAGTTCATTCAACAGGTTAAATCCAGGGAAAGAGTATCATTCTGTCCTGTTTTGTTCTAGATCTAGGTGGATCTAGGGAGATCGGTTTGTGTCCGCACTTACGGATTAATCTTGAAACAAAATTGGCGACTTGTTGGCAGCCAATAATATTTTTTCTATTGTCCTATAAGCTACCTACACCTATGTCTTGCGGACGTCAAGTTTTTCGTCACATTTTTCAAATAGACAACATTTTCATTTCTTGCGACACTTGCAAATTTGTTTCCATTAAGTTTTCACGACTGCAAGCGTGAAAACTTCTCCTTTCATGGTCACATTTCGATTACTATTTGAATTGTCGTTATCTTTTTATCGATAGTTTCTATGGCACTTACCTTTGGTTTATCATCATGTGGCTGAAAGGACTTTTAAAACTATGCTCATTGGACATTTTTATGTTGATTGCATAATTTGATTTTATTAAACTTGTGAGGCATTGAGCATATAGATTTATACTTAATATGACTTGCCTAATCTTTATGAACTGCATAAGGGTCATGATTTATTTTTGTTTTTATATATGATGTGATCCTTATTGTTATTCTTTCATAACTCTTGGCTTGTCAATCTTATGAGTATCGATTGGCACAATGGTTTAAAACTTTTGATTTATTCAATTGCGCGTGGTTAATATTTGAGGTTGGTTTCACATTGAATGTCAATAGTTTGAAAAACTATATTCGATTTGGTGTGTTGGCATATCACTCACCTTTTGATTGATCAAACAATATGGTTTATGAGCTATGGTATGATTGATTGAACAGAGGTTGAACTTGGCGGTTGTACTTTACCATAACTATTGTGCATGGCGGTGAATAACTCCACCACCCTCGCATGCGCACATTAATGCTCTCCCCTTTGATCATTCATTGTTGTTAGATCGAATGACTCTGCTTCTGTGCGTTGGTAAATTCAAACCAAAACCTTACCATGTGCTCGAACCATGGCACCATTCATTCGAGCTGAACCCAATGGGAGCCAGGCCCTGTTGATGTTCAACAGTGCCCGCAGTGACCTCGAGGAGAATGGGAGGCTGCCATTTATACAAACATTCGAGGGTTTTAACCTCTGCGTAGCTCGAAAATTTGCTTTGACCTTCGATGGTTGTCGAGCCGAGGTCGGCGATGTTCAATTGGAAATTGATGAACAGTTTATCAGTCTTGCTACGGGTCTGCCTGCCACTGGACAACGATGGTCCAAGAATTGCAAAGTAGAGGAGGTCCCATGGACGTTTCTCTTCCAGTCATGAAAAATCACCTCCTGTGATAAAGGTTTGCTAGTAACTATGCTCAAACAGCGTTGGCATGATTTATTGATGATAATCAAACAGTTTATCACCTGCAAAGGTCGATTCGGGTTTGTTTTCTTACACCACCTTCATTTACTTATCGTTTTTATGGGTTATCAGCTCAATATGCCTTATTATTTTCATAGAATCCTGTTTAAAATGTCTAAGAAGTACAAAAGAAATCAGGTTGATAATAGCCTTTTTATGGGTTGGTTAAGATTATTGTTGTCTGTCATTTGAGTTTACACGGAGATTGTTGGAGCAATTTCATTGCTCGGAATGTTTTTGAGGATTCGAACCCTCCACAGGTTGACAAACCTGTGGTGATCGAGGACAAGGCTGTACCCCCAGTACCATACAACATCCTACTACCTAAACCCTTGACCGACTCACCTATCGACCTACCCCACTCTGTGACTAAGGATGTCGAGACTGTTAATCCTGTGGGAAAAAAGCCCAAGGAAAAACCCACTGTAAACGCCAGAGGAAAAAAGAATGCCCGTTTAATTTCGTGGATGGCAAGAAATAATCCAAAACCTCCTGCTGATCCAAACCCTATCGTGTTGAGTGAGGACTCTGATTCAGAAGTGGAGCGTTTTTTGGCTAGCGAGTACCCCTATTCGCAAGGTCTGTGTGCCAAACCCTCGTATGACTTTGTGTCAAACCTACCTCCTTGCCTACAAAATGAACCTAACTACCCAGGCATTAAGTTTCCTTGTGAAGCCCCCAGTCATTTATCCAAACCCTCTCCTACTCGGTCTAAAACCCCAGTGCCACCCTGTGAGCAATGCAGCTCGTGGTTAGAGCGTTATTATATGGATGTTCCTATTCTCCAGTCAAGAATTCATTCTTTGGAGGAACAGGTTGCACTACTTACCAGTCAAAAGGCTAAGCTACAAGACACTAATAAGAAGCAAAGGACGACAGGCTCCATCTTGTTTAAAAATGTGGAATCAACCACAGCTATTGTGAATTCTAAGTTGGCATAATTGAACGGCCTCTGCATCACATAGGTACATTTCGATATCACTTGCTTATGTAACAATTCAAATTTGGTTTTAAACAGTTCTCCTTACAGCATTGATTGGCTCTGTTACATTGTTTTCATTCCATACATAGCTTTGCTTTGACTAAAATAGAAGTTCGTTTTCCCAGTTTAGCTTCAATTGGATTTTCATCGATTTGATTGATCTTGGTGTGGATTTGATTTGTTTGATTGAATTAAAATGAATGCTCTGCTATCAATCGAATTTGCTTTTACCTATTCAAGACAGGAAGTGTTTCTCATATCCAATTTAGAACACAATCCCATTTCATTTCGATTTCATTGTAATGTATATGCTATGATTGGCAACAATTTTGATATGGTTAATTGTTACGGTTTTATGTCCCATATGACTTTTGAATAACAGGAGTACAGTCTGGATCATTTCCAATGTGACTCTGTACAAAACACACCCAAATCGTGAATAGATTCAATTCATAACGATTATGATAGAACCCAGCCAGTTAATTCGCATTGATTTACTGTTATCTTGACCATGTTATCAGTTGAATTTGTAATGGAAATGGATACTCTGTTTGAATTTGATTCGTAAAACAAGATTGACTATATCCAGGTTCACGATTTGTTTCGATTGTTTGCCCAGTTTACAATTATCACTTCTGTCGTGGTTGTGATCATAATTAATCGATCTTGTCTGTCAACTGTGAAAGAATCAGTGATCGAAATATATGACAAATTTTGGGTTGATGTTGTTACGTGTGATTTCATGTGCACATAATCGAAACAGTCTTTCCATCCTGTGTATTCGATTAAACGATATGAATCTTTTGCTACATCATTATAGATATAACGAGTAGAAAATGGTTGTGTTGGATTAGATCGTATCACATACGATATGACTCATTATTGATTTCAATTGGATATGAAACAGTCTTGTTACTGTTCGATCCGATTTTATGGTAACAGAAAAACAGAGTATTCTTACCCCTGTTTTCAATTGAATCGATTTTGATTTTGTTTAACGTTGAATGATAAAATCATTTGAATCTTGAGTGATTCATTTTCAAGTAATCATTGGAAGATAATTGGATTTAATTCTTTTTAAAAGATTTGATTTGATTTCAATTCTGATCCTGTATGTTATTTTAGACTAGCTACAGAATCAGATGATTCTGTAGGTAAGTCTATAGGATCAAATTTTTATTGTTTTATTAATGAAATATATCTCTAACTTGTTATTTTTGGTTCATTTCAGGTGAATTCGAAATGGCATTGGATTTGATGAGTAGTTAGAGGATATTTGAGATATTTTACTTGCATTTTAATTTCCTAGTTTAGTTGATCTAGGGGATATTTTCCCAGATTATGTAAACAGTTTGATACTATCCACAGGGAGGTTTTACCCTGTGGAGAAACTTATAAATACTTATTATTTTTGCAATAATGATCATCCTCATTCGTGGGAGAACAAGGATATGGAATTTTAATACAGACTGAGACAGAATTTGATATTCTGCTACAGCTTTAGCTTTCATAATATCAATATTTTGTTTTATGTTTATGTGTATTTATTTATATTTGGTTAATGACTACTTTAGCTATCTTAGTCTTTTGCAAATGATATAATTTAATCTCTATAATCCATATCTGATTTCTTCCAGTGTTTAAAAAAAAAACATAGCAGTTGCTTGATTCARTTTGTGRATKGMAGATTTCTCTTCTTCATAAGTTGAATTATTAAGTATAAGTTTTTGCATAACAGGTTTCCCTTATTGCAGAGATTTATAAATCRTATAATTGTTATGATTTTTTATGTCTTGTTTGTCCTRTAAAACAACTCAAAGAGCAGCACAGCCTATCGTTTAYGAGAAKCTCTTGGATTATCYGGTGCRAGTTTCCTTCCTCCGACCAGCTTCGAAGTCATCATACACAGGACAAATTTGGAGYGTTTCCAGGTCAGTTAGTCACTTGTTTGTTTACTGTTTTATTAGTATTTTAGTTTAGATATAAGTTTATTTAGATTTATAGGTAGAATTAGTATATTAGATTGTTTAATTTCAGTAAGTATATTAGAGCGTTTAATTTCAATAAGTTTTATTTCTTATTCATAAAATCATAAAAATCAAAAATATATCTCTGGCTGTCTTAGGGCAGAAAGAAAATGATTTTTACAGGTTTTATTCAAATCTGCAACTTGTAGATAATGTATATTTGTGAATAAGTTGTAATTCGGTTAATAATTAGATAAGTTAATTATTAGAGTTAGTGTAATAGTAATTAGTAGTTTGTATATAGAATAGTTAGAGTAGTTAATATTTAGTTTTAGTTTAATTTATTTAGTAGTTTGTTTTAATTAGATTAGTATATTAGTTTGTTTTTTATTCATTGTTAGTTAGTTTAGTTTCTTGTATTTAGTATTAGTTACCTTGTTTTATTTAGTTTTAGTTTGTTTTATTTGTTTTAGTTAGATTAGTTAGTTTAATTTAGTTTTCTCTTTGGTTTTATTAGAACCTTTTAACGGCCAACGGAGCCGCAAAACCCGTCAGGGTGGTTCATTCCAAATGGCTTGGGTTATTAGACAACCCCGGACCAGTTCCACTCTCCCAGTTGACGGACGGTCAATTTCGCCCGTCAACAAATGGAGCTAGAAGGAGGGCCTGAACTTAATTAATGGCACGAGGTGGTCGCAAGACTCCTCCACCCCCTAATTGCTCACCTATAGTGACTAGAAGTCGTTCACACGATCATATTCCCCTTCAAACAACAACTACTTCAACTGAAGATCTGCAGATCACAGTTGAGCCAACAACCCCTAATCCTACAGGTGGTGACTTGGAAGAGATTGTCCGCCGATATCTTATTAAAACACATAGTGCCTTAGCTAGTTTGAGGCAACCAAACCGTCCGTGGGGTCGACCTTTAGACTTCTCTGATATCAGAGAAAAATTAGGTGACACTAACCTCACTGTGAATCCTACAGATCCAAACTTAAATCCTACTGCAGGAGGATCTGGGATACCTCCTTCACCACCTCCCTCATCTCCTTCCTCTTCTGGAGGAGATTTCTCTTCTGACGAAGGAAATTCACCTTCTCAGCCTTCCACACCCACTACCCCGATGGAAAATCAGAACAACCCTGCTAGACCCTGGTTGGACCAGGATGCTGTAGTTGTACCTGGAGCCCAACACCCTTTACCTAAGCACCCGGAGAAATGGCTTCCCAAGTTTGATCCCGATTCAAAACAGATAGCCGGAGATGATATCAAAAAATTTATGTTAGCCATTAGACTCCATAATGTTGAACATGAAGACGTCATCTGTAGGTTGTTCCTTTATACTTTTGATAATAATGCATTCACTTGGTACTTTTCCCAACAGCCCCACACCATAGTGTCTTGGGAAAAGTTTGAGTCATGCTTTCTGGAAAAATTTGGAGATGGTAAACCTCCAGAAGTCTTAGTAATGGATCTTTCAAGCTTAAAAATGAACCCAAAAGAAAAAGTTAAATATTTTAATCAAAGATTCTTAATTATTAAAAATCGAATCCCTGCAGTTTCTATGCCCACTGAGAATCTTGTAATAGCTTACTACACTAAAGCTTTACATCAAAGCATAGCTATTTGGGTTAAACAATCAAAAAAGGCCACATTGTTAGAAGCCTTCGAGGAGGCTACTCAGATTGAAAAAGACATACTTAGCCTTAAGGACTCTTCTAGCAACGAAACTGAGACTGTTTCTTCTTCCAAAAAGAAGATTGAAATTCTCCCCAGACCCACACAAAGTAAAACACAACCTGAAAACTCTGATTTGGAAAATTTAACCAAAGTTGTCCAAAAACTGTCTAATCAAGTTATAGATTTAAAAAGGTCAACTGAAGAAGCTTCCTCGAGTAAAGGACCCTACAAACCCCCTTTCCGGGAGCCTTTTCCTACCAACCGACCTAATCCAAACCCAGAAGGCTTAAATCTAGAGAGCTTGCAATGTGCCCTTCAGACAATTCTAGAAGCCCAAGATAACTTGATGCCCCCTGATGTTCCTCAGGAAGAGGTTCAACAAGAAACAGTTCAAGAAGAAAAGTCTTCTCCAAACATCTTTGGACATTTCTCGGACAACATCTTTCAAGCCAACTTCGAGACTTTTCACCCTTATAACACTAGGAGTAAGACAACAAACAAGCCTTCTACCGAGAGCACTACAACTTCACCTCCAAAGCCATCTAAATAAGTAGAAACTAAATAGAGCAATGTCAGCCCCAAATTAGATTACGATGTTGTTGAAGATCTTAAAAAATTAAGGGCTAACATTTCTATTTATGAGTTGTTGAAGTTTCCATTTTTGTTACAGAAAATGTTGCAAAATATTTCAGAAAACGGCAAGAATGGTAATTCAAATGGTAACAAGGTTGTCCAAAGCAAAGTTCCACAGAAGACGTCCACTAAAAATAATCCGGATCCTCAAGATAAAGGAAGCCTTTCTGTAGTTCCTGTAAATAATGTAAATAATGTAAATAATGTAGATAAAGTAGCATTAGAAACTGCGAGTAAGAAGCCACAAGCTACTACTCTAAGTACTCGCAAGAATGTACCTCCTTTTCTTTTAACTTTCGAGATTTTCAATAGAAATGTGCATAATTGTATGGTTGACTCAGGAGCATCATCAAATGTGATGCCTTGGTCTGTCTTCCAAAAGGTTAACGCTGAAGTAGAACCATATTCTTTGAAAATCATACAACTTGATCGAACAGATGTTAAAGTTATAGGCGAACTAAAAAATGTATTGATTAGATTATCATCTAACCCAAAGGTTCATCAGGTTATTGATATAATTGTGGTGGATATTCCAGAAGTGTATGGTCTGTTTTTGAGCAGGGACTGGTTGGAGCAGCTACATGGTTACTTCGCAATGGACTGGTCTCACTTATGGCTTCCAGGGAACGGTAAGCCCAACAAGATCAGGGTGAATCGTGAGCGTTACCTTAAGTTCACGGTTACATATTTGAACGACCCTAATGAACCATACACACCTCCTGCTAATTCACCTGAAGTCCAAGGGATGGACACCTTCTTCAGGAACTTCATGGCCGAGGTTTCACCTATCAACAATTCAGAACAGCAGTCCGAGATCATAGCATACATGCAACCAACAGCTTCTATGCAACAGTCCCCTAAGCCCGATAGAAACCAAATTTGGTCTCTATATTTCGACGGTTCTAAGTCTAAAGAAGGAGTTGGTGCATGCTGCATCATTATCGATCCGGCAGGTAACAAGACATTATTGGCTTGTAGACTAGAATTTGAATGTACTAACAATACTGCAGAATATGAGGCTTTACTGCAAGGTCTCAGAAAAGCCCTGGATATGAACATTCAAAATCTGGTTGTATTTGGCGACTCTAAAATAGTGGTTAGGTAGGTAAGAGACTCTATACACTGTCTTTCCCCTATCTCAGAAGTTACCAGTATGAGGTATGGAGTTTAATGAAAAAATTTTCTGCTTTCAATATAAATTCCATTCCTAGATTAAATAATGCTGAAGCAGATCTATTAGCTAATGTAGCCTCTAAACTTCTTCCTGCAGAAGGCTTATCCCCAAACACATTCTCCGTGGATCTATTGTTTCAACCATCTGTTCCGGACAATATTACAAACTGGAGAGTATTTGACGATGATCAACATATCATCAACTTTCTGCACATGGAAGAAACCTTTCAAGGCGCAGTGATAGATGAACGCACGCACGACGACAATTTGCACGATTTTACGGTAATACCTGATCCGAAATCTCCTGAAGCTCTATCGGACATGGTAAATCTCATACCCAAATCCATTATTAGATTAGAGAATTTTTATGATTTTGAAGACAAATTTAAAAAGACGGTCAATTGTAAAACCAATAGTTCCTCGTTATCTTATGAAAAAGTTAATTTAGGAACTAGTGAAAATCCTCAGTGTATCAACCTAGGCTTGGGATGTTCTAGACAAGAAAAAGCTGCTTTTTTTAAATTGTTTAAAGAATTTAAGGATGTCTTTGCATGGACATAAGAGGATCTCAAAACATTCGATCCTAATATTATACAGCATGTCATCCCAATGAAGCCCCAAACCTTACCCTTCCAACAGAAATTGAGGAAAATGCATCCTAAACTAGAACCGACCGTTCAAAAAGAATTGAATAAACTCCTAAGTGCTAAAATAATATTTTCTGTTAGGCACACTCAATGGGTATCCAACCTTGTCCCAGTTCGGAAGAAAAATGGGGAAATCTGACTTTGCGTCGATTTCTGAAACCTCAACAAAGTGTCTGACAAAGATAATTATCCTGTCCCACCCATGGAACAGATCCTTCAACAGGTATCTGGTTCCAAGAGGCTATATTTATTAGATGGTTTCTTCGGATACAACCAAGTTCTGATGTCTCTGCCAGACCAACTCAAAACTACCTTCCGTACCCCGTGGGGCACTTATGCTTATCGCAAAATTCCCTTTGGATTGATTAATGCTGGTGCTACCTTTCAAAGAGCAATGGACATTGATTTTCGAGGCTTAATCAATCACTCCGTTGTAGTTTACTTGGATGATGTGACCATTTATTCTAAAAACAAAGACGATCATCTAGCTCACTTACGAGCAGTTCTACTACGATGTCGTAAATACGGCATCTCCTTGAACCCCAAAAAGTCCATCTTTGCAGTAGAACATGGTAAATTACTAGGATTCATTGTGTCTAGTTATGGGATGATTATTGACCCCGAGAGGACTCAAGTCATTGCTAAACTTCCCCCTCCTACATCCAAAAAATCCGTGCAGTCTTTCCTAGGCCAGATTAATTTCGTGAGAAGATTTGTCCCCAGTTTCTCCGAAATGGTCAAGCCTCTCCAGAACCTGATTAAGAAAGACACCCAGTACCACTGGGGTCCCATAGAAAATCAAGCTTTTAATGCCATAAAGAAGGCCATAATAGACGCTCCGTCTCTCATGAGCCCTGACTTTTCTCAAGATTTTACACTCTATACTTTTGCCTCTGATCATTCCTATGTCGCAGTCCTAACTCAGAAGAATTCCGAGAACAACAAAGTACCCATCTCCTTTACGAGCTCTGCTTTTAAAGGTGCTGAACTTAAATACCCAGCAGTCGATCGGCAATCCTACGCTGTTTTCAAAGCAGTTAAGCACTTCCGGTCCTATCTTTTGAAGTTAAGGATGAAGGTCATTGTCCCCTACCCTGCCGTAAGGAACTTGTTAGTGCAAAAGGAGTTAGGAGAGAAGAGAGCCAACTGGGTCACCTCCTTGCAGGAGTATGACTTGGAAATCACCCCGGCTCAGATTGTGAGAGGCCAAGGATTGTGTAAATTGGTTGTTGATTCAGAAACAGGACGACAAGAAGATAGTGATAAGTCAAACCTAGAACAACGTGATCAAAGTTTGATTTGTTGCACACAAAACCTTGTTAGTCCTTGGTACGATGATATTAGATTTTGTCTTGAACATGGATCAGCACCCCGTCATCTTGACCCTGCCAAAAGAAGATCATTGAGACTAAAGTCTGCCTCCTTTCATCTAGTTAACGGTATACTGTTTCGTCAGAATTTTGACGACGTACTGATGCATTGTCTTGAAAAAGACGAAGCAGAAAAAGTCTTGCTTGAGTTGCATGAAAGAGAAGTTGGTGGTCACTTCGGTGGCGACACCACTGCTCATAAGGTTCTAAGAGCCAGTTACTACTAGCCCACGCTTTTTAGGGACGACCATGCCTTGTGTTGGAAATGTATCATCTGTCAGAAAGCATCAGGGCGGTTGCAAAAACCAGCCTTTCCCTTGCAACCGGTCTCATTAGATTCTCCTTTCCAGCAATGGGGCCTTGATATCGTAGTTCCTGTTAACCCTCCATCCTCACAACAACACAAGTATATTGTGACAGCCACAGATTACTTTACTCGATGGTCCAAATATGGTGTGCTAAGAACTGTTAACACAAGTCAGGTAATTGCTTTTCTGAACTCGAATATTATCACTCGTTTCGGTATCCCTGATTGTTTAGTCTTTGATAATGCTTCATCCTTTTATTCTCTTGAGATGAGCGAGTTTGCTTTGGATAAAGGAATAAAGCTGAAGTATTCTGCTAGTTACTACCCCCAGGGCAATGGCTTAGCAGAGTCAACAAACAACAACTTGATCAAAATTATCAAGAGAACCGTGGCTGAAAATCACAAGAACTGGCACAATGCACTGCTGAACGCACTATGGGATGATAGGGTGACACCCAAAGCCACTATAGGTAACTCCCCCTTTTTTCTCATTTATGGAAGAGAAGCCATTTTGCCACCTCACATTCTTCTTCCTTTGCTTCAGTTGTCACAAAAATTCCAAGAAGAAGATTGTTCTCCCCTAGAAATCCGAATTAATGCTTTGATGAAGTTAGAAGAAGTAAGAGCCCAAGCTAAGCGTAATTTAGATCAACATCAACAATTGATTAAAAACTGGTTCAATTCTAATTTTGCTTCTGATAGAAATTTTGAAGTAGGCGATCTCATCTTAAAGTGGGACAAACCACACGAAGGAAAGGGTGAGCACACCAAGTTTCAAAACTTATGGCTTGGGCCATTTTTAATTGCTGAAAAGTTAGGTCCTAGTTCCTTTCGATTGCAGAATCTGGAAGGGCAGCTTAACACCTATCTGGTGAATGGCCAAGCCCTGAAGAGATACTTTGCTTGATAACTACCCTTGTACATTATGTAAATATTTTGTTTTTGTTTGTATTTTTCGTTTTCTTTCTGTTTTGGTTTTGATTTGAATTGATCAGTTTTTTTTGTTTTTTTTGAAAAATACGCATACCTGTGCACTGAGCCATTCAGACAAAGACGATAGAAAATTTCCATGCTAAAATAACTTCTGAAATTCGTGCAAACATCAATGATATATCTTTGAAACTGATATCTATGTTGGAAAATTTTGTGGTTTGAAAGAAGTTTACTGATTTCAATCTCTGGGCAAAGTTTGTCATGATCATCTATTATATTTTTACGCTGTCCCTTTTTCATAAAGGAATGACTCAAGAGATGTCTCCCTGTCATAAGAAGTTGTTTATAAAACATCTCTGGAACTGAATAAAGGACGGTGCTAAAAATTCTGATGAGGTCTGAAAAAATATGTTAAAATATCAAGACTTTCAGCGTCACCCCGCTCAGCTATATATCTGCAAAAGAAAAACAAAATAAAATTATTGATAAAGAGTTGTGGGAAGTTCTTGTAAACCCGTCGGGATACTGAACAGGTCTACTGGTAGCGGGTAAATGCATGCATGGCACCAAGACAACTTCGTCAGGGTACTGAACAGGCCTGCTGGCAGCGAAGCAATGTCGGGTACGTGAAAATCTATAAAAAAAATATGAGAAACCTCTTTAATGTCCTTTATTCTGATCTAGAGCTTCTTGACAGGATACAGATGTTAGAGTGGGTTAAATGGAAACCCTGTCGAGGCTATGGACGCCTACTGGCAGCAGTGGCCATGCCAACAGTATCGAAGATTTTATCATTAATATCATGACTTGCTGGTCTTAAGACTGTTATTGGTTTTCATCTTTTAAAACACTGCTGGAAAAAATGACTGATGACGATGTTTGTACAATTTTCTGGTTGTTGTTTTGAGTTGAAATTTTCTTTGATGTCCTAATTTGAATTTATTTCTTTTGACAGAGATAACTGCTTCTACCAGTGTGTCGCCATTGTTGGCAGCCAATAATATTTTTTCTATTGTCCTATAAGCTTCCTACACCTATGTCTTGCGGACGTCAAGTTTTTCGTCGCATTTTTCAAATAGACAACATTTTCATTTCTTGCGACACTTGCAAATTTGTTTCCATTAAGTTTTCACGACTGCAAGTGTGAAAACTTCTCCTTTCATGGTCACATTTCGATTACTATTTGAATTGTCGTTATCTTTTTATCGATAGTTTCTATGGCACTTACCTTTGGTTTATCATCATGTGGCTGAAAGGACTTTTAAAACTATGCTCATTGGACATTTTTATGTTGATTGCATAACTTGATTTTATTAAACTTGTGAGGCATTGAGCATATAGATTTATACTTAATATGACTTGCCTAATCTTTATGAATTGCATAGGGGTCATGATTTATTTTTGTTTTTTATATATGATGTGATCCTTATTGTTATTCTTTCATAACTCTTGGCTTGTCAATTTTATGAGTATCGATTGGCACAATGGTTTAAAACTTTTGATTTATTCAATTGCGCGTGGTTAATATTTGAGGTTGGTTTCACGTTGAATGCCAATAGTTTGAAAAACTATAGTCGATTTGGTGCGTTGGCATATCACTCACCTTTTGATTGATCAAACGATATGGTTTATGAGCTATGGTATGATTGATTGAACAGAGGTTGAACTTGGCAGTTGTACTTTACCATAACTATTGTGCATGGCGGTGAATAACTCCACCACCCTCGCATGCGCACATTAATGCTCTCCCCTTTGATCGTTCATTGTTTTTAGACCGAATGACTCTGCTTCTGTGCGTTGGTAAATTCGAACCAAACCCTTACCATGTGCTCGCACCATGGCACCAGTCGTTCGAGCTGAACCCAATGGGAGCCAGGCCTTGTTGATGTTCAACAGTGCCCGCAGTGACCTCGAGGAGAATGGGTGGCTGCCATTTATACAAAAATTTGAGGGTTTTAACCTCTACATAGCTCGACCATTTTCTTTGACCTTCGATGGCTGTCGAGCCAAGGTCGACGTTGTTCAATTGGAAATTGATGAACAGTTTATCAGTCTTGCTACGGGTCTGCCTTCCACTGGACAACGATGGTCCAAGAATTGAAAAGTAGAGGTCCCATGGACGTTGCTCTTCCAGTCACGAAAAATCACCTCATGTGATAAAAGTTTTCCAGTAACTATGCTCAAACAGTGTTGGCATGATTTATTGATGATAATCAAACAGTTTATCACCTGCGAAGGTCAGTTCGGGTATGTTTTCTTACACCACCTTCGTTTACTTATGGTTTTTATGGGTTATCAGCTCAATATGCCTTATTATTTGCATAGAATCATGTTTAAAATGTCTAAGAAGTACAAAATAAATCATGCTTATAATAGCCTTTTTATGCGCTGGTTAAGATTATTGTTGTCTGTCATTTGAGTTTACACGGAGATTGTTGGACCAATTTCATTGCTCGGAATGTTTTTGAGGATTCGAACCCTCCACAGGTTGACAAACCTATGGTGATCGAGGACAATGTTGTACCCCCAGTACCATACAACATCCTGCTACTTAAACCCTTGCCCGACTCACCTATCGACCTACCCCACTCTGTGACTAAGGATGTCGAGACTGTTAAGCCTGTGGGCAAAAATCCTAAGGAAAAACCCACTGTAAACGCCAGAGGCAAAAAGAATGCCCATTTAATTTCGTGGATGGCAAGAAATAAGCCAAAACCTCCTGCCGATCCAAACCCTATCGTGTTGAGTGAGGACTCTGATTCGGAAGTGGAGCGTTTTTTGGCTAGCAAGTACCCCTATTCGCAAGGTCTGTGTGCCAAACCCTCATATGACTTTGTGTCAAACCTACCTCCTTGCCTACAAAATGACCCTAACTAACTAGGCATTAAGTTACCTTGTGAAGCCCCCGGTCATTTATCCAAACCCTCTCCTACTCTGTCTAAAACCCTAGTGCCACCCTGTGATCAATGCAGCTCGTGGTTAGAGCGTTATTATCTGGATGTTCCTATTCTCTAGTCAAGAATTCATTCTTTGGAGGACCAGGTTGCACTACTTACCAGTCAAAAGGCTAATCTACATGCCACTGATAAGAAGCAAAGGACGACAAGCTCCATCTTATTTAAAAATGTGGAATCAGCCACAACTGTTGTGAATTCTAAGTTGGCATAATTGAACGGCCTCAGCATCACACAGGTACATTTCGATATCACTTGTTTATGTAACAATTCGAATTCGGTTTTAAACAGTTCTCCTTATAGCATTGATTGGCTCTGTTACATTGTATGCATTCCATACATAGCTTTGCTTTGACTAAAATAGAAGTTTGTTTTCCCAGTTTA
This sequence comes from Picea glauca, assembly GCA_000966675.3. Classification (NCBI taxonomy): domain Eukaryota; kingdom Viridiplantae; phylum Streptophyta; class Pinopsida; order Pinales; family Pinaceae; genus Picea; species Picea glauca. The sequence goes on along the minus strand of JZKD02S1919915.1, from coordinate 301,023 downwards.
GCTTTGATTGGATTTTCATCGATTTGATTGATCTTGGTGTGGATTTGATTTGTTTGATTGAATTAAAATGAATGCTCTGCTGTCAATCGAATTTGTTTTTACCTATTCAAGACAGGAAGTGTTTCTCATATCCAATTTAGAACACAATCGCATTTCGTTTCGATTTCGTTGTAATGTATATGCTATGATTGGCAACAATTTTGATATAGTTAATTGTTACGGTTTTATGTCCCATATGACTTTCAAATAACAGGAGTACAATCCAGATCATTTCCAATGTGACTCTGTACAAAACACACCCAAATCGTGAATAGATTCAATTCATAACGATTATGATAGAACCCAGTCGGTTAATGCGCATTGATTTACTGTTAGCTTGACCATGTTATCAGTTGAATTCGTAATGGCAATGGATACTCTGTTTGAATTTGATTTGTAAAACGAGATTGACTATATCCAGGTTCACGATTTATTTCTATATTAAACTCAGTCACGATTTGTTTCGATTGTTTGCCCAGTTTACAATTATCACTTCTGTCGTGGTTGTGATCATAATTAATCGATCTTGTCTGTCGACTGTGCAAGAATTAGTGATCGAAATATATGACAAATTTTGGGTTGATGCTGTTACGTGTGATTTCATGTACACATAATCGAAACAGTCTTTCCATCCTGTGTATTCGATTAAACGATATGAATCTTTTGCTACATCATTATAGATATAACGAGTAGAAAATGGTTGTGTTGGATTAGATCGTATACATACGATATGACTCATTATTGATTTCAATTGGATATGAAACAATCTTGTTACTGTTCGACCCGATTTTATGGTAACATAAAAACATAGTATTCTTACCCCTGTTTTCAATTGAATCGCTTTTGATTATGTTTAACGTTGAATGATAAAATCATTTGAATCTTGAGTGATTCGTTTTCAAGTAATCATTGGAAGATAATTGGATTTAATTCTTTTTAAAAGATTTGATTTGATTTCAATTCTGATCCTGTATGTTATTTTAGACTAGCTACAGAATCAGATGATTATGTATCTAAGTCTGTAGGATCAAATTTTTATTGTTTTATTAACGAAATATATCTCTAACTTGTTATTTTTGGTTCATTTCAGGTGAATGCGAAATGGCATTGGATTTGATGAGCAGTTAGAGGATATTTGAGATATTTTACTTACATTTTAATTTCCTAGTTTAGTTGATCTAGGGGATATTTTCCCAGATTATGTAAACAGTTTGATACTATCCACAGGGAGGTTTTACCCTGTGGAGAAACTTATAAATACTTATTA